>JAHZNB010004843.1:0-14715 GCA_027744295.1 Callyntrura guangdongensis
ATCAGCTCTCAGCAGACTTCTCTGAATTTGAGCACTTGATAATATTTCATCATTTATATACATCAGAAGTGGCGTTAAGGGAATTACTGCTGAGTATTTCTTTAAAAATTCATGTGTACATAAATATCAATATCACAATGCACATAAAAAACTATTATTTCCATTCGTGCAGTATTTAGCTTGTTAAAGGAACTATTTTAAATTCCGAATTATTTGTTATGATTGATCGAATTTTATATATGGTAACGACTTGGCTTACCCTCTAAAGAGAATTGTAATATGGAATCATTTTTGACTCCCAGAGAAGTGTGCTATTGTTGGAAACAGCTTCCGTTAATACTATGTTTTCAGGTACTGTATTTTTAGGGACAAAAGTCAATCTCAATCTCTTTCCACCCATGCAATATGCTATTGGTATTGAAATACAAGGAATTATGGAAGAAATTTGCATTTCCGGAAATTTATCTTTTATAACATGACTTTTTATATATTTATCGCTTTTGGGAATAACTAACCATAAGACAACAACAACAAACATGTTAGGATGCTGTAACAATTTCAACTGCAGCGGTTTGTCCGTTTAACATTATTTAGGCACATCCTATGTGACTATATTATTTTCCTCCATCGTCACCGTCCGGCCGTCCGTCTGCGCAATAGCTTTTAAAGGAAAAGGAATTTTGAAATTCTGTTTCCGCCAATTGGTAGGTATGCTCAATAGCTCGGATGAGTTTGAAGATGAGCATTTGGGCTCGATCCAATGGGAGTCAACGGGGGGTCAAACCATAAAACTAGATTGGCTGACTTTAACGTCAATACTGCACTAGAACACACTACACTACGCTAGATGTGCCTACACTACAGTTTGCAATACTTGATTTTTATTACGCCTACGCTCCATCAATCAGCGAACGACGAGCCATTTCCAACGCATCCTTTCTTTCTGCAGCTGCCCCAACAAAGCCATTACTATGAACAAATATAGCAGTAGGAAGCTTGCTAATTTCCTGAAGTTCCTTGTCACGAATACCTTGCCACTGCTTGCTCAATGGAATTCTAATCAACACAAGTTAATACAATACAAATGAATCTGCAGCTGCCCCAACAAAGCCGTTACTATGAACAAATATAGCAGTAGGAAGCTTGCTAATTTCCTGAAGTTCCTTGTCACGAATACCTTGCCACTGCTTGCTCAATGGAATTCTAATCAACACAAGTTAATAAAATACAAATGGCACTGGCACATGACACATATTTCAAGGAGTAGATAAATTAAAAGGATCAGATGTCAACAGTGGTAATTAAAAGAAATGACTTAATACCTTAGAGTGAAAGAGTCTGGTGTTATAGGTACAGCTCGAACACGCCAGTTGCCCTTTTGATCAGCCGACAGTCTGTACTTGATTTCACCCTCAATACCATTTTCAATTTCAATCTTGGCCAAGTGTTCTTTCCAGGAACACGCTTTACCAGTTTCGATAATTTTACCACTTTTATCCACCTCAAAACGCTTATTGACAGCATCCATCACAATCTGATATCCGCCTAGCCAGTCCTCTGAATAATACTTGACTCGGTTAACAAACTCTTGTTTGACTAAAGCTAACGCTTTGTTAAATTGAGCAGTTGGGTCCGGTTTGGGGTCCCTCCAGGAAGGATTCAACCGAGAAATTTGATTTCCGAGTGTAGTCGTGATACGGTACCTATCAAACCGCAATTTCTTTAGTTACACATGCCACCTTTTAATCATAATTCAACAATTTACTCACTTTCAGAGTCAGGATACTGTGACGTTGTACATTACTACTTACGCAGGTTTACAACTGCATACAGATATTCAATTGTCATTCGCATCAATCTCTTCAATAAAATTTTCGTACATTTTGTGGAAGATTATTTCAACTTTTTTCTCATCCTCTTTTTCACCAATGATTTGAGCTATTACAGATTTACCGTAATGGACATATACTAAACCAGCACTGCTCAGTTTGGTCGTCCAAGAAGCTCCTGATACCAAAGTACTCATGGACTCATGAAAT
The DNA here is from genome assembly GCA_027744295.1 of Callyntrura guangdongensis. Lineage (NCBI taxonomy): Eukaryota > Metazoa > Arthropoda > Collembola > Entomobryomorpha > Paronellidae > Callyntrura > Callyntrura guangdongensis. The sequence goes on from JAHZNB010004843.1 coordinate 2,040, forward strand.
GACCTAAAAATTATTTTAATTAAAAGGTAAACTTAAAGTGAACTACGAGCTCAACCATAATTACATTGTTAATTAGTTAAGTTAATTGCACACCAATCATACCTTTGGTGGTGATCAAATCGTTTAGTACCAACATCGTAAACGTCTCCAACATCCACACCACAACAATATCACAAGTTTTCAGAACTTCTGCGTCTCTCGTCCTGTAAAAACATCAGGAATATGTATTTTGGTAATTTTAATTTTCTTTCACTTTTATTTCCTAGCACACTTTTGAAAGTTAAGTTTTTGACTAAATTATATTTCTTTTATTATTATTAGACTCGGACTCGGGATCCTTATTTTTGCAACTACCTCACTACTTCTGCATTGGAAAACTCGTGTAGCAACCGCAACATTGTAACTGCAAGCACCTCATCACAGTGGAATACCCCATCATGGGTTCCAATAACCTGTTTTGTTCCCTCGTTTTCAGTTCTGTCTCCTTTGGATGCCATGTTACGATAAAAATAGGCAATTTACGAATTTAACTACATTTCAAACCAGATTACCAACTAGCAGTGTTATTTCTGGTGTTTGTGTAACAGGTGTGCGGTGAATAGTAAGCGGTCTGCAGCACTAGTCTTCCCGCAAGAATCAGATTAAATTTTGACTATAATTACAACGGGGTATCCAGTAAACTCAAAGCAAAAAAGGAGCAAAGAAATACAGGAACAACAGCATGCAACAATGCAACAGTAGCCGCTTGCGTCACAGTCAACAGTCGCAATGTTACATTAATTCATTGATACTCATACTCACGTTGGCTGGCAAGTTACTAACAAGTAATGACCAAAAATGGGGTTACTCGGATTGGGTTGAAAGTAGTGCTGGTAGATAGATTTTAATCTCCTCTTTCCAATGATAAATGAAGTGCCTTTCGAATGGTGGGTTTTGTACTCGCTACGGGGATTTTATTTTAGGAGTTTCACAAGTTCACCTCGCGTTTGCATTGCATTATCCATTTGTGCACGGCAAGAACTTTTCGTGTTAATAAAACTCAATCTTAAAACCAGTATTACCACCATAACCTCATAGTTGCAACAAATATTACTTAATTTCACATAATGTACGCGCCCGTGCGTGTGAAACTCCAAAAATGAAATCCCTCGTAGCGAGGACAAAAGCCGCCATTCGGATGCGCGTCATATCCAACAAGAGCAAGAAGAAACAGAAAATATGTTGATGAGAATTGAAGGAAATCTTGAGTTACCACTTCAAAGAAAACGGTATAGAGAAAATGATGCAGCAATAGCTTCAGCTTGTCTCAATTATTACACCGCCGTACATGACTGTGAATCGTATATTTCTTGGGCACGAACTTTATCTCGATTCATCCCAAACATGGGATAATTATCTTGTTAGATGTATACAGATTATTGTTACAGATTTTATATGTATAATATGTACTGTAAATTGGTGACGACAATATATCAAGTTTGTTTTGTTAGCGATATGACATAATTATTGGATTATTTTGTCATCATCCCTTGACTTTCTTGATTTTCAGATTTGCAACTTGCCACTATAGCATGACTTCAGTTTTCACTTGCCACTATTGCATGACTTAAGTTTTCACTAGCCAAGTTTGCATGGCCCGAACATCACTTGCCAAGTTTGCATGGCCCGAAAATCGCTTGCCACGTTTGTCACTTGCCATTGTAACCTACAACTATTTTTCTCCAAACCCCAATAAACATACAAAGAAAGACACTAATTGACAGATTTACAACTAGATCGTTATAACTGCAAGCCAATGAAAACTGCTGCCAGTTTGTTTGTTCAGCGGGGCTCATTTCGGTAGAAAGTACTTTTACTCTGCTGACGACTGAAATGCCTGTCGGAATGTCACCTACCGCGTGAACATCGCACAGAATTTCTGAAGTTGAAGGCCGATCCTTGGGGATCGGACGTATCATTTTTTTAATAAGGGAGATCCAGTTTTCATCAATGTATGATGCTTCCAGTTTTTGACTATTATTGCATATGTTATGCGGCACTGTGAATCCGCTCCCAAACGGGTGGGCGCCTTTTGTGAAGACAAAATAGTATATGCATCCCAGAGCAAACACGTCGGTTTTAGCATTCTATCAATTTAAAAGGTACAAAAGTTTTAAAATTTCCATGCTCCCACATAATGTGATATTGTCACACGACTAACCAGGTTTAGTGGTTGTACTTGATTGTCACCATTGCCATCGTTGTTAATAAATTGGAGAACTTCTGGTGCCATCCAACTTGTTGTGCCCTTGAATGAGTTTGTAAACACGCTTGAACAATCAGCCGGAATTTGTTTGGATAAACCAAAGTCAGATATTTTTATCTGCTTTTCAGTTGTCAAAAGAATGTTAGCTGGTTTAAGGTCCCGATGTATAATTTTGTGTTTATGAAGATGGTTAAGTCCTTCCGTACATTGTTTTACAATTGCCTGGTCATCTAATTTAACCAATTTTACCTTAACTTCATCTTGCAAGCTAATGGCGCATAGTTCCAAGACAATGTAGATGAACGTGTCCTTCATTTCTGCGGTAAAATACCGAACCACGTTTGGATGCGCATCTAACTTCAATAGAATCTTAATTTCGTTGTCGGCTACCTCGGCATCGACCAGTTGTGTATTTTGCACTTTGACGGCGACCAAACGCTTGGCAAATTTGCCACTGTACACTTTTGTGCCAAAACTTCCTTTACCCAGCACATTATTCTGGTCGTATTCTATGCATCTGAAGTTTTGGTATCTAACACTGTAATTTCTCAGAATTTCGGCGGCACCGGATTGATTGGAGTCAACAAGACCTTCTATCAGAATATTGTAAGAGTCCTTACGGGTCGTCAATATTTTGTAAAGTAGCTTCGCTTTTTCAATTGCGGTCGTGCATTGGACTTCCTGTATAAAATAATATTAGTCTAAATATAAATAATTTTTGTCTCTATTTCTATGGCCTCCAACGCAAAATAAGATTTCTATAGAATTTTTGTAGACTGCCTTTTGTCGGGATTTTCACATTTCATATTACCTTCCGGTCGGCATTAAAAATTGCAAATGCAAGTAATTTGGGAGTGAATAATTCTAAATTTATGATCACCAAAAACAGTCTCAGGGAATATATTCTAAGCATTGTGGATAACAAAATGTATGCTACTCCTGATTACAATTGACAAGTATATTTAATTTGCTTGAGCAAACCTTATGGTTTAAGGTTGTTGGTGCTTCTTACCAGTTGTTCAATTTCTTCATCCGACAAGATATCGTTTTCTTTAAGGGCCACCAGGAGAAGAGCGTTGCATGTGGTCGTCTTGGAAAGCATTACAAGATTTTTTCTAATGTGTTCCGTTTGCCATGCCTCCATCTTTTTGTAGCAATGAGAAGACAATAGGTATTTTTGAGAAACTCCAGAAATCAGTACGCGGCAAAACAGTAACGTGTGATATATGTTTACATACTCAAATTTGCCTTTTGTTGACGGCAAAATATACAATTTTTTGGATTTTCCATTAAAGTAACATTTGAATTTTGTGGCTTTGAGTGCTGTCTAGTGTTTGTACCTAATAGTACATTCTTTCAAATTACCTTTGGTTTTTCGCACGCTTTCACCTAAAAATAACTTTAACTTTCAAAATCCTTAACATCACTTTTAGCACCTATTTATTACTAGCAAGCACAAATTATGTATATTGGTTTATTAGAATGGTTGTAAAAATCACAAAATTTTCTGTACACATCCATGACCCCAGACGCAGCGACCAAATCTGATTTTAATTACACACTGTATCAGTTGCTTAAGTTGTTTGCCTAAACTTATGTTGAACAGAAAGTTTTATTATACAACATGACAAATTCGAAGCAAACAACAACAATTGGTTTATGTGCTCGGAACAAATCCGGTCGAAATGTATAAATTGAAAACCTTGTTTCGCCGCTGGAGTTTTCACGCTGTAAATAAACTTCACATAAGGCAAAAAATTGCCTACAGATACAATTTTCGTGATAAGGCAGTGTTTATTTGAATACAATATTACCAATTGATGAGTTACAACGGTAAATACAGACGTAATAAACGAAACAACTGACAACAGTAAAATGAGGAAACGGAGTTTTTTGTATACAAACGTTTGTTTAATATACGAACGAACTTTTTTTGTTAAGCCGAGGCAAACAGAAAAAATTTAACACTAAACTACACAAATCTAATAATATTCAAAAGATTTGTAAAATAATGTCGGGGTACATACATGTAAGAAAACTTGTAAACCATATCTGTCGAAGGTAGCTCTAATAAAGTCACCCTACAAAAGTAATAGTGTCAACTTGCAAGGAGCCAAAGTAATCACTGGGCTTATGTTCAAAAACACTACAACCCGCCCTCCATACACGTTTCTTCAATCCAACACAGAAATACTATAGTTACACGTATATAAGCTTTGGAAGTTGATGTTGACCTGGGAGTAAGACTTTTGTTCACTTTAAAAGGAGACCATCGGCTACTTACAGTTACTAGATTGTTAGTTAATTTGTTGAAACTCATCCAAAATTTCCAGCGATACACCTACGTGAACTTTGACCTAATTGACCTGGACACTCATTCCCAGGGGAGTCATAAGGGAACGGAACTAACGAAAAAAGAACTTTGAAATTTGACACGGTTTTCGAGTTATCGCACGGACAGACAGAAGTACTGGCGGACCGGTAACGAGACACTTAATAATGCTGTCTGTTGACTATGTTCAAATAACTTACCACTTGTACAACATTTAAAAAAGGAAAGAGCAAATATGGCATAGCACATATGTAAACACTCATTTAGTGTTGATTTATTGTTTAAATAAATAAAGTCTCTTGGTGTTACAAATCAATCCTTGTTATTGTCAAACCTATTTTCACTGCAGTCTTATGTACATTTCCGGTTCACTTCAACTTCCGCTGTACATATATTCGCCAACCTCACTTTTCTGCAAGACAAACCTGTTGGTACCAAATTTTTTTCCAACTATCGCTAGTCTAAATATTATATTGAAATGAATTAGTTTTATGGAATACTACAAAATTTTGATATAACTTTATTGAGATGTATACTGAAAGTTATTTTTCTGATGCATAACCCACACCACCTCAATCATTAATCAGGGGTTCGCTTCACCATTTTCGTATACTCATTTTGCATTCTTCGTTTCAATAATCCCATGTATTTTTCGCATTCAATTTTTTAAACTATTACAAGCTTAAACGACAAAATATATGATAACTACATTTATGAGAACGTGTGCTTGGCATTTCTTTCTTCCCCCAAAAGGGGTAAACAGTTTTTGTGTGCTTGATGTGGTAATAAAAGAGAGAAAGTGATGCCGTGGACCGTTATGTAAGAGATTTGAGTTCTTTCGTTGCTTGCTACTCAACTGAAAAATTAATTATATTTATGCATTAAGTAATTCTTTAATTAAATAAATTCGTAAATACATGCATGGTGAATTAATCCATATGTGTGTCATGCACGCTAAAGGTATAACAGCATAAACTTGTCTCAATCAACATAACACAGTCGTCGTTTCTGAGTATTGCTCAAACCTGCGCATGCTATGTTTAATCGCGTTTTTTTTAAAATCCAGACGTAAGGGTAAACGTAAGTTTTAAACAATAACTTGGTGTATCGCACTGTTCAATTACACCAAATTTAAGGTTGCAAACTTCAGAAATTGTAACGGTATATCCATAATTTTTATCTAGGTATAGATAAGTGCAAATTACCTTTTCACCTTGGCATGGCACCTTTTCGTAGCGCCAAACTTTGTTGTTATTCGCATTATTTCATTTGGCCATTTCCCACCTTTCAAAGCTGGGATTGAATATTCATAAATACATTAAATCTAATGCCTACCATTTCATTTTAACGTTACTGTTTGATTATCTATATGTGTAAAGATTTATTTAAGATGCGGATTTCATACTTCAAGGGGGTGATTGTGTTTTCTTGTAATTTTCTGCCAGTGAAAAGAAAGTAGATCCAACGAACTAAAATTAAAACATGCAGGTAATAAGCGTAAAATAATATGACGTATACGTCGTATTGCCGATGCTTAATGTCCTAAAGTTAGATTTACATCCGCAATATGATTTGCGTTCATGTTGACACGCACCTGGTAATCAGACGTCTTTTGAATAAATAATGTATCTTTTTACAATCCAAGTGGTTCTTGGTTATATTCATTTAAAAGAATGGTTACATATGTCTGCATATAACTCACCTTCATCTTTCTTGAACGTAATGCCAATTTTCGAATCCATGTTTTTATTATTGTACTATGGTCACAGACTATTAAACCTTAAGTAGGGAAATTGGCTTAAGGCTGATATTTGGATTTTTACCTTTTCACAAACGCAGCACTACCATTAATGTGACCACATGACGCGTTTAAAAGTCGTCTCTTTGCTTTCAAAATATGAGTGAAAATACGTTTAAGGCAAAGGAAAAGTGATGGAATGGTTTGGCACATACTTTTGCGACATGTCTTTTCAATAGTAAAACGTTAGATATACAGGTAAAATTGTAAAGTAGCAACCACAAATACAAATTTAGATTTGTATTATTTATCGATTTTATTGTTAATTTTCATGAGTGCAGCCAAATTCATCCTATTAAGGTAACGTTGGTAAATTACCTCGAAGTACTAATCAAAGTTCTTTAAGATGCTGCCGGATAATTTTTTTAGTTAATATTTTATAACGGATATTTGAAGAAACAATTAAAACTTATTTTGCAAAAACACTTTTTTATATTAATATTTTTTTCAATTATTTTCCTTGGATAACCAATGCTGCAGATTATCCACCACCGCTAGCCCGCCCGCTGTCGCTTCTCGAAACTTTTGGAGGTCCAGAACCAGCAACCTTCTGTAAAGCAAATCTGTTTAAGTAAATATTTCTTTAGTAACCCAAGTGAGTGGTTAAATTGACGTACCTGTGTTGTCATAATTAATACAAAAATAATCAACCCAATTGTGGTAAATCCGGAATATAACATCATTTTTAAGAAACTTGAATTAAGCTGCTAAACCTATTATAAATGTTCTACTGTACGTTGTGCAAAACAACAAAAGTGATTTTTTCAAGTTGGTGTATTATCTTGATCTAATAGGCTAAATGAGTTTTACACTATGGTACTAGTTTTTAATGACTCAGTAAGATTCAAATCCATCAAACTAACGGGCTATTGTGTTTTTTTGTAATCATCTGCTAGTGATAGGAATGTGGACCCCACGAGACCCAAGAACAGTAAATAAAGCCAACATTAAAAGAGAAATAACTGATCGTCGTATCTTGTCATTTTTACGTTTTATAAGATGTTCTATAATGGAGTTCACGTCAGAAGTATTAAATATTTTGCTTTGAATGTACATTCACTAACACAAACCTTGTAATGAGACGTTTGCTGGATGAGAAATGTACCTTTTCCCAACACAACTGGTTCCTGGTCGAGTTCATCTAAAAGAACGGTAACATCCATCTCCATAGAACTCACCTTTATCTTCCCAGTACTCAATACCAATTTTCGAATCCATGATCTAGTTGTTGCATTCTGTGCAAAAAGGTTTTTGATACATTTTGAAAATTCATTGTGATCGATAAGGTTTGATTATTAAAAAATTAATCACAACCTGTTCTGCTATTCGTGCTGCGACGTAGTACGCAACCTCTGCTTTTACTAGGTTGAGTGCTTACAGTAGTAACGCAGTTGATTGAGTGTCTCGAAATATGCATAGAGTCATGAAGCAGGCGTACATAAGAAGATTCCCGACATGAATCAATTTGAGAATAGGGTCATACACATCATTTATTACGAAAAGCCCCTTTTTGATCATCTCATACTTTTTCCACAATTTATCCCGTTGTTGCGCCTCATTATCGTTCGCACAGTCAAAGTTTGTTAGGTTGTCGTGTATGTCCTTGATGAAGTCCATTACCAGTAGGTGAATGATGACAGATAATATTATTATCAAATCAAGAACAATGCCCAACTGCAGGTTTGATGCGAAGTTACGAACAATCACAATCACTCCAAAGAGAATGTATGTCGCTGTCAGGTTTGTAGCATACTCCAGTTCCAATTGAGTTGTACCAGTAGCATTTCCATTGGAACTCCAAACAAGAATGTCCTCGCTAAATTCGTACGAACCCGACAAAATAATCTCTTTTGCTGACCATCCAGAAACACCGCAAGTAAAAATAGCCCGCGCCGTGGCAAAAAAGATCGTGGTCATTGCAAGTAGTCCCGAAAGTTTCTTCTTTACATTGAAGGCTGCTTTACTCGACATGCATTTGTAATACAGTCGGTTGTACCCCTTAAGGGTGCTAAACATATATCTTGTAGAATCAAGTTGGAAAGTAAACACCCTGACTGAGTTAATTATAGTAAGAAGTCGAGTGAAGTGAAAAGAGCAGTCAATAAAGCTATTGTAACCATGCCCAGAAAGAAATTTCAAAAAGCTGAAGTTCGTTTGGAAGAGTGAGTTGCAAATTGAAAATGCAGTAACGCCCAAAAACAAAACCTGAAATTGATCGTAATGTCTTAAAAAGCAAATGTATTTACTATTTGGGTTTAAATGATAGAATGTTTCCTACCGGTACCTTCTGAGTAGCGGTTGTGCCGTAGATACGCACTGTAGGCGACATAGGGTTGGCTGTTTGGTTATACGCACTCATGCCAGCAAAGTACATCATATCGTAGAAGATTTCCAGATAGCAGCTGGGATCCTCACACATGTTGGCGGTATCATTGTCTGTAGACTCACTCTCTTCCTCGCTGTCAGTTGAAATCACTGTGATGCGATTTACATTTTCGACTTCTTGCTGGGGTCGTCTGATTATGGCCCAAGGTAGTGTTCTTGAATTTCCGATGAACGATAAAAATAAAAACACCAACGAATGTTCATTTAATGTTTTGATAAAGAAATCAATACGATTGTTAAAAAAGTACTGCTCTTGTTTGCACATGCATATTTTAGAAACACCTGTATATTTTGAATTGTATACTTTGAAAGCGTCATTTTTTGTAAATATTGGTAAACATCACATATGCATAAAAATTAATAAACACTATTGTTCCACATCATATCAGCATCACTGAAATACACAGCAAAGCTTGTTTATTTTTTAATCCACAGTGAACTACGGTCAAATCAACATGTAAATAGATAAAAATATATGTCTACACAGTTTTGAGTGTCCGTTCGTAACCGTTATACGGAAGTGTATACCAAACAGTGGAAAACATACAATCCGTACAAAACACGAATGTACGCCTTGTGGGTTGGAAAGTAGTTTTAATGTTAAAGTTGGAAAAGTCTCTGAAGTCACTTGGAGTCAACATATTCAATATATTGTATTTTATTAAGTGTCCTGATAGATAAAGTTAATTATCTGCAAAGCCTGTAAGTACTGTCAGTAAAACGTTATCCCTTATACGGTTTTAGTATTTAACGAGTTTTTCGCTGACATACATAATAATTCTACTATGAATTTGAATTTCCTATATATTTAAAAAGGACCTAGCATAAGCCAAAGCTTGTTGTTAATAAATATGGAACAATGGCAGAAAGAACACATTACCAAAAACTTTGTGAAACTTATCAAGATGACCGCAGTCAATGTGGAACTTTTGGCATACCTCAAAGAAAATAATGTATTGGGTGAGGAAGACATCCAGAAATTGGTAAGGGTTTTAACTTTTATTATTAAATATTTTCAATATTATTTAATTTTGTTGACAACTTAAAACTAAATGGTCAACTGTAATTTATATACACTAAGACCTATGTGTGCTTTTTACAGACAGTTTCAAGCACAATTGAATGGGAGCGGGCAATGTGTTTGTACAAAATGCTAAAAACCCGCAAAGAAGCTTATAATTTTCTTTTACAAGCCCTTAAAAATGGTAAACAAACAGGCGCTGTCGACATTCTTGAAAGCCACCATGTAAAATATCAAAACTTCCGAAAAATAACATACGATGAGAATAATGTACTGGGAGCTGGTGTGTTTGCAAAAGTGTACGGTGGAAAGTTTGGAGGGAGAGATGTTGCTGTAAAGGTGCAAAACACGCAGTTCTGTGTCAAGGATGTGGCTCAAAACGAAATTCAGATTCTTCTTAAGCTGGATCACCACCCCAACATCGTGCGATATTTTACGGCAGAAGCTAAAGACAACTGGGTATATATTGTTTTAGAGCGATGCGCAATTAGTTTACAGGATGAAGTCACGATTCAAATGATCAAATTGGACGACATTACCATACTACGAGAGTCTACCTATCTATCGAAATTCCTTTGGAAAACTCTGGTGTATTTGCGTCTGGTGTATCCGGAACGGCAGATTGGATGGCACCAGAAATTGTTAAAACTCTTAGCTTGGAAGCAACAAAACCACAGCGACTTAGAATGGTTAGAACTTTTAATTAGTACAGTCTTTCTTTCATATATCTTCAAGAATTTTTTTAATTTTCAGACTTTTCAAACAGATGTGTTTGCATTGGGATGTATTTACTACTTTGCATTTTCCAAAGGAATTCATCCATTTGGAAAGGGTGTTGATATACCTTCAAACATAAAACACTCCAAATTTAAACTTAATCGTAGATACATTGATGATGATTGGCATTCACTGATACGAAAAATGATTTCACGTGACCCGTCTCAAAGACCTGAAGTGCAGCAAGTTGTACAACATGAATTGTTTATACCCAGTTCCTTAAACACCGGCGCGAAGCAAGATCAGAGTTTTTTGTCATTAACTCCGCAGCAAGAACCAGTCAAATTAAAATCTTTTTCTAGTACCCAACGTAAGGACGCAAGTGTAAGAACAAAACAAAGTACTTCACAGGAATCTGAACTTGGTCAGTCAGTTAAGAACTGCAAAATTGGTGCAAGAAAACCTGAAATCGGAACAACTCAAACTTTACAGGCACCTGCTGAAAGTACAACTGGTGCTGCCATGAACAAAGTACCATCATTAAATCGTAATGACTGGCAAAAGTTTGTTTTGAATTGGAAAAGGTTCAACCTTGCTGAAGTGACTTCATTTACTGATGAGTTTCTACAAAAACTAAGAAACACAGGAGTTTTAACCGATTTTAATTTTTTCCTTACCGTAAGTAGAAATTAAATCATACAAAGATGTGTTTGACAATTTTACGTTTAAAAAATTGTATTTTTTTTCTAAATTTCAGACAAAATATGTAAAAGAAGGGAGAACTGAGAGTTTTTTTGCCCTTCCGTTTGCAAAAGCAAATCACTATAATTTGATAATGACAGCTTTACGGGAGACTGGTCAGACAGCTGCGTTTGCTATATTACAGGAAGGCCCCAATCCAAAGAAAAAGTACAGTAAACCAAACACATGTTTAGGCTGTTCGAATTATGATTCGCTTGTAGAAGCAATTGGTTATAACTGCGACGTATCCGGTTTCTATGATCTGCAAGACAAAGTATTGATTTTTCATAAAGACAAAGATGGAACAACTCTTCTGCATATAGCAGCTCAGTGTGGCCACATTGCTGTTATTAAATACTTAATCGCAGTTGGGCTTAACGTTAACGCCAAAACAAATACAAATGCAACACCATTCCACTTTTTAGGTTCCAAAGGTGGAAATGCTGTCGAAGTTACTCAACTTTTCTTAAAAAATGGCGCTGACTTAGGAGCAAAAACCCTAAACGGCCACAATGTTGCGCACACAATGTGTTTGTATGCAACACCAGTAGAATATATGGACTGGGTACGATATATGCTAAAACAAGGACATAAATCTATGTTTTTTGAAGCAGACAAATATGGTTTGACACCAGTTCACATAGCTGTACGGAATAGAGAAATCACTGTAGAGACTTTACATTTGTTTGCCATAGAGCTACAGTTTGACTTAAATAACACCGACAATCATGGAGGGTCAGTGTTCATGCAAGCTGCACTTGGAGGTCAATGCAAAGACATTCTTAAACGTATGTTGGAGCTAGGGGCAAACTGGAAAATTAAATGTAAAAACGAAAGATCTGCACTTCATTATGCAGTATGGGGTGGTAATATTGAGGCTGTAGAATTTCTTCTTTCCATTGGAGCAGATCCGAATAACAAAAATCAAGGTGGATGCACTCCACTACATTTTTTGCGCTGGTCTTGTGTAAACCACATCGAAATAACAAAAATACTGCTGAAAAACAAAGCTGATATTTATGCAAAAAATATTGATAATGATAATGTTGCTCATTTGTTTGGTCGTGAAATCTCATCAAGAATCGATTATCTTCGCTGGAAAGAATTTATGAAGTCCATTGGATATGCAGAACTTTTTAATGTAAGAAACTTTAAAAGAGAATTACCATACTAAAGTAGCAATCATAAACGTAATAATAAGTTAAATTTTAAATCTTTTAATTTTAATAATAATAATAATAATAGTCTTTATTGTCATTGGAAAGCCCTATGAGTAGGCATATTACACCATGGACATTTATGGAAGTACAGAGCATAATTTTCAGAACTTATAAGTAGAAATAATTAAAAAAAACTTAAAGTATAAAGTTACATGTCATAAAGTACAGAAGCATTGTTAATGACAAAGTTGATACAGGTAATGTATTCATCGATAAC
>JAHZNB010004844.1:0-20310 GCA_027744295.1 Callyntrura guangdongensis
CCGCGCTGTAGTTAAAGAACAGGGCTATCACATAGAAAATACCTATCATTCTAAAAAAATTCGTTTGTAAAAATTTTCGTAATAATAAAGTGGTCCTAATCAAACGCCCCAAGCTCTGTAGAAATAATCTAACTTTTTTATGTATCTTTTTTAAGCTGTAAGTTTGGCTTTACCCTACAGGTGATTTGCATTTCATTTTGATTTTAAAAAGAAAAACAACTTAAATACACTTACAACGGCCAGTGTTGTTTTTAGCCAGAACACTTTACTCGCAAAGTCAGTTGTCTCTGCCCACCACTGTAAACAAACTTCAGCTTGAGTTGACTTTAAACACATACAAGAAAATGCTACGAAAAACGGAAAACTTGATATTTGCCACTTTTCTCGTATACAGTGATCATCATAGATTTAATGTATGTATTTTTCTGGAGCCGGTAATGACCAAACTTTCACTTTTTCAACGACACAAAAAAACAACGACGACGACGAGACGGAGATGAAAACGAGAGAAAAAAGTTTAATTACGTTGCTACCCTTTTCCTTCTCATTCTTCTTGTTGCATTCTTTATGCATTATGTTATGTATGAAAAGTGGTTGTGTGTGGTAAAAGCCCCCAGCCATTATGATACATTTGGGATGGGAAAAAACTTGGGGAGGGTTCTAAACACTTTTAATGCAAAATAGTCTCAAATATACACAAAGAAAGAGGGACGGGTACATATCCCGGCTCTCTGCCAGTAATACTTTATGCAATTTCACTCGGCAATAATTTATTCATTAACAAAGAAGAGGAAAGAGTGCTGCTGCTGCTCATTCAGGACAAAAATGAGATGCAACCTAAGAAGCAAATGTGAGAGGAAACGAGAAGGAAGACGAAAAAGAAGTGGAGCCTTTTCTGCTTTTCTCTCTTCTATGTACTCCTACCATCCTAGTTTTGAATGAATAATGACAAACTGCAAGCTGTAATATTTTGGAAGAATGAGATTTTCCCCAAGTTTTCAAGTTTAAAGTGTACTACGGGGTGCCTTGTCATTGTTGTTGTTATTGTATTTACAGCAGCGCGTCTTTGGCTGCATTTTTGTTGCACGCCTTGCGGAGCCAAGTAAAAAATGAATGTCATCAATTTTATGGCACCGTAATGATGGAACTACTGAGAGTTTTTTTGAGTTGAATTAAAAGGGGCTCTTAAAGTGCGTGTGGGGGTGAACGAGCAATAAAAGAGGAGAAAAGTATCTTAGTAGTAAATGTTGAAAAAAGAGGAAGGAAACGGCTACAGGCTTTCTTTTCCTGCCTACAGCAAAAACACAAAAAATCATGTTTCTCATTTTCTTCATGTTTGCTTTCCATTTTTTGCTTTGTTTGAAGAAACGTTCTACACGAAGCAGTTCTAGCACTTTCGCTTTTAAAAAGTAAAAGGGGAATAATTTTCCTGTAATAAAGCATGGATTTCCTCAAGAAGCCCAATTGAGGACAATATTTTGGGGTTGAAAGCATGCCACGGGTAATCTGTAACTGCTGATATATTAGTTGGATACTGGGATATAGCAGAAAAGTGTCATATTATTGACTATATTCTAGAGTACTCTATAAAAGCTTGTGAGTAAAAGTTGCTGACTGGTATTTGGTTTTTTCTGTTGTCGTTTGTTGGTTGGGGCCTGCATGTGCAGTTTGAAGCAAAGTACTTTCTGGATTTTTAGATAAAAATTGAGTGTTTGTAGGATATACAGATAAATAGGGCTAGATAAGAGCAAGGAAAGTAAGATTAGAGAAGCCCAAGCACTTGGCTTGCGTGAGCTACTGGTTGAATACTCTTTTGAACCGAAGCCCTTTTTTAGTCTCACAGCAAGCCCATACACACTGTATAAGTACCTCTTACTGGAATGATGAAAGTATAAAAATAAAGAGGGCCTTTGACATCCAAGTATCAGAATGCAATTTACCGAATTTACCGTTATGTTATGCAGTATGCTTAACCACCCGTGCTTTCTGTGGGCGACTAACTTCCGGATAAAAACTAAGAAATCTGTGTTCTTCCCTATGAACACTATGATCATGTTCAATGATTAGCTGTGGGGAAGTTGAATTACATGTACACGCTGAAAACGTGAATACATCGAGGCATCACAAGCTCAGGTATAGATTTGCCTCACGTATTTATTAAGCTATACGCCGACATGCGATAATATGAGTGGTATACACGCAAAAACGCAACTATGCTGTATATTAGGACGTATGCAGCCATAACATAACCATTTTAAAGATTTTTTCTTCATGTTCTGAGTGAGATCCCATATGGATTGTTACGGCACACCACGAAACAGTGCATGTGCATAAATTGCTCAAGTGAGAGAGTGTGTGTGTAAGTATATGGCTTAACCGTAAAAAGCAGAGGAGAAAGTTTTTCTATATTTTCCCATAGTATCTATTATTAGCGTAGGGGGACTCATTTTGAGGGAATTGAATTCTGTGTAAAGGGGCTTATTTTTAAGAATTACTTGGCAGACTCACTTTTGCCACGACCGCCGCCACCAGTAAAATCACACCAGTACAACAACTGCAGTCAAGAGTGCAACAACCAAACCACGCACGTATCACTTGATCATCGTCCTCGTATATTTCGTTGATATCGACGACACACTCCTTTTAATAACGCACGGTAGCAACATTAAAGGGAGATGTGGTGTATGTATACATAAAAGAGAGTGTATATGTTTATGCGTACCAAATGTCCCACGTCTTCACTGTGTAGTTAAGATGAAACTTATGTGATGTTTCAAAGGAGCAGTAACAGTGCTAGTAGGAAAAGAAACATCCAAATTGTATTATGTGAAGTGTGCTCTAAGCGATTTCCATTCTGTTCTGGTATGCACACATGTACAGGGGGAAAATCAGATGTTTTATGGAAGACTGAAAGTGAGTGGGTTACTTTTATGAAGAAGAGAAAAGATGATGATAATATTGTTCGATATCTCTAGGGATCGGTTGTTGGAAAAGTTTTGCATATGTCATAAATGGTGAATGCTAAATTGCATTTTCTTCTTTTACCAACGCATATTCACATAATCTCATGTCCGTCTCTTTGCTTGCCTCCACACAAAATAAGTGCACACACTTTCACTACCACTGCCTATTCAACCCGTAAATGTTGTAGTAAGTTGTAAAATGCAATTGAAAGTCAAATGCCCACATGCTATCACAAACAACTTGCCTGATTTCATGGAAAAATATCTCTCCAGTGAATCTGTAGAGAAAATGGATAGACACTATAAAGATTACATTGACGATGTAAAAAGGCTAACTCTCAGTGAGTGGTAGTTTTCTTCAAATGGGTAGGTACATAAACGATTTTCCAATAAGGAAGTTTTGCAGGGGAGGCAAAACAGTGGGGGCAAGTGTTGATGCACTTGGAATGATGATGGTGGGTGGTGAATAACGATTGAACAGGAAAGAGTCAAAAGGAGAAACCATTAAGTCAAGTCGTATTGATAGGAAAATTCATAAATATGGAAGGTGAGAAGGAACAAAATATTATGAGACAGTTTTAAGTGTTCAGCAACCTATAAAGTTCTCCCACAAACGTTACTACACTTTCCCCGGGAAAACGAGTTTGGAGCAAGGAATGAAAATGAAAACGGAATTGAATAGAGAGTTGATATGTCAAAGCAGGGGTTTACAGCACAGAGCCAATCAAGTAAAAGTAGACTTACAAACGTATACCTATAATCTACAATATCTCAATTCCTGCATGTTATCGACCAAATGCACATCTACACACTTTAAAGCATTTTACTACGTACATATATACATCAAAGGAAGTAATAATAGTAAGTAGAAGTCTGAGGAAGAAAATACAGCTCTGGAAGTAAAAAGAGAAACCCAGCGAGAGATGCTAACACAACAGGCAATTCACAACAATCCATTTGATTTCAGTTATGAACAAGGTGTGTAGAGACTCTTTTCCTTTTAAAAAAATCCAATGTCTTTGGTCTCTTGCTGATAGGGATATAATGTTTATCGCTTTTCCTTACAGTTCCACTCAACTCTCAAGTTTAATGTTTATGAAAATGATGATGACATCAAAGCTTGTAGTCATCTCCAAATATAATACCGTTATATTCCTTATCGTCATTCTAACGACGACGAAGAAAAATCCAATGCCACACAGGCTAACGATAACCAGTAACGCACTATCTATTTTCATCTCTTTTTTTCGTGGTTTCTCATCATCCTCCTTATTTTTGTGTATATTTTAAGACTGTCACTTTTCTTTGAAAAATGTTTATCACAATTTACGAGCTCGTTTTTCTCCTCTTTCGATTTTTTGACTGAAGCTCATAAAGGAATATCGGAAGTAAAAACACGCTGACGATAATGGTTTTAGGATGATAATGATGAGAAAAGGTCGTTTTACATTATTTCGTTGACGTTGATGATGTCTGTGAATGGGTGTGCACGCGTGGGCTTGTACGGAGTTCTTGAATTCGTTGCTTTTTTGTGAAAAGTGGTATCGTATTCGTATTGCTGACGGAGCATGTACACACTGAATATAAGTACGTATATTAGGATATGTCTTTTCCTGGAAATCCGTGGAATTCCTTCTTTTGATGAACGAGAAGCCAGAGAAAATTTCAAGAAGCACAAGAAATGAAAGCAGAGGTTTTTTCCTTTGGTCTTTCCTTTTGGTTCAAATCCATTTTCAATCTCTCATGTTTGCTTACTTTCCCCCGATACGGGTGTTCTGCTTTTCTTTGAACGCTTAGTTTTTCATATTTATACACTGTCACATGCACAGGCTCTGTGTTTGTGTGTATTCTTCATTCCCTCTTATTCCTTAATGCTTTTATTCTCGAAAAGAAAATTTTTATGACCTGTCGCTCGTTCCTTTCATGGACAAACAACGTTTGAAGGTTTTATGGACGTTTTTAAGATATTTATACACATTTTATGACTGTTTTCGTCACTAAGTATTATGGAGGACTACCGCAGGTTTTCTTTTTGGATAATGCAATGTTTGGCTTTGAAGTAAGAAGCAATGAAGATGGCTGAGTACCTCTTCATGCACATACATGCCTGCCTACCTATATAATGAATCGATTGAGAGAAATACTAAGAACAGGAGAAAAGTCGTCAGTCAAAAGATTTATTATTGTGGTGGAGTGTTGTTGAGATATGATACGATATATACGATAATGATGTGTTTAAACAATATCTTGGTTTTTACATTTTGCAATCTATTTACTCTCCTTATATCATATTGCCATCATCAAAAAAAGAAAAGGCGACGACGCAACGACCCGTTTCATTGATTTTCACTGATGCGGTTGGTGAGTTTGTTTGTTGTTGGGTGCGCATACATAGTAAACACAGTTTTCCTGTTGGTGGTGGTGGTTGCTCCTGCTGCTGTTGTGATTGTGATACGCTTGGTCATTTTACTGGAAAGCGAGCAACCAACCTCAAAAGCCCTAACACCACTTGAATGAAAGTGGAAGTTGGATATGGACTTAATGGAATCACCACATTACATTAAACGCTCCAATCCTTTCAAAAGACTTAATGTAGGGAAGTAAAGTAATATGAAACCGTCATGTAGTTTTACACTACGATTGCCTATATGCCGGGCATTTCCCATTTTATGCAGACTGTACGAGGTTTATAAATAAATGCTAAGAAGAAGCCTTTTGCGTTGGAAGGAAGAATGCCTCTTCTGGTTTGTCTGATGTACGGCATACTAATCTCTCAGTGTAGTGCTTTACGCTACACATTAAACAAAAGTAATCAAAGTGGACTTAAAAGTAGCCATAAACAGTATTATTATTATTGTTGTTTTGTGTACTTAAGTGAAATGCACACGTAATAGGCTTAAGAGAAGGGTATAAAAACAGCAATAAATTTCTATGTTATGTATAAATTGCCGAGACGTGTATTTTAGGCAGCATTCGTGGTTGACATGGACAAACGAAGATGGACATGCATGGTCTTCAGTTTGGGACAAACAACATTACTCTTGCTTTACATCTTCTTTGAGCTGACTTGATTTTATTGCACAACAACAAAGGAGCAAATATTTACACACGTTATTTTTAAAGACTGCTTTTGAATAAGGAAAACAGGATGGTAAATGGAGAAGAACATGTATGAGCACTACCACCACCACCATAACTGTTGATATCCGGCCTTTTAAATCCTTGAAGCTTTCCCGATTTTTTGCTTACTTTTTTCGTTGGAAGCAGCTGCCTTTCTATTTCATAGGTTGCCCCACCACGATGCTAGCTAAAAAAAGAAGAGCATGTTGTTGGTCGCGAAAACTTGTCTTACTTGTCAATCGAAGAAGACGAATTAAGATAAATTAGAGTGGAATGTGATATCTAAGCATAAAATTATCTTGGAAGAGACACAAGAGTTTACTTTTAATAACAACTTTTGGTGGCGGTTTGGTTCGCTCTGGTGCACTACTCATCCCAGTGTATGTACATACTACCCGCATACTTTCATTTTACTCGTGGTGTCGTTGTGAAAGAAAGTATGGAAAGAATTCACGCAACTATTCTATCGGTAATGACATGAATACAGCTCGAAAACTGAAGAGATATTTTAGTATCTAAACGTTGGTTGCCCGCAAGGAGAAAGTGATTGTAATGTACCATTTGAGAGACAATTTTTGTTTTACAATGTCTCCGTATCTTGCTTTCTTCCGCGGCATCAGCACTTCTCAAAACGGCACTCTTTAGCATTGACGATTATAGCAGTCGTCGGGCCGTGTACAAAATGTCGTCTAGTTTTATGAGAGAAAACCGCATACGCGTACATCCGCGCTATTTGTGTAGATGAGCAGAAAACTTGTGTCCTTCTGTCAGTTGTGGTTTCTTTCCACATTTTGCGTCATCTTCAAAATTGCGCTCGGTTCTCGGTTATATACAACGATAATAACTTTCAAGTACCAGGGATAGCAAACCAGAATAGAAACATAACTCTTCAGATATTATGATCATCATGTAAAAGACATCAGCCGTTTATTTAACTCTCCTCTCATGGTCGCCGCGTTTTGTAAAACTGCATTTTGTTCAATTTAATGCATCACACAGCTAAACTTTGTTTTGTCCTGGGCTGGACTACTATCGAAACCTCCAAGCATGCTACTCTTCACATGCACGCCTCGATGCCGCTCGCGTTCGTGCTGAATTGAACGGATAGATGGAAAATACGTCCTTCGATGTACTCTCTAATGGTGGACATTTGGAGGACCTGCAATTCAATCTCCCTCTCAAGACAAGACACCAAATATTCCGCTGTGAAAAAGCAGGGAAAGATAAATGTACAAAAAGCTCGTAAAATGAATAGTACAAGGCCACGTTTCTTGTAAATAAGAATGTATGGGGTAGTAACAACCATTTTAAGCGAACCTCCACCGCATAATAATACTGTTGTATATTGTTACAATGTAATATACGACTTACGACTGCTGCCAAGGTATAAATACTCGAGTGCGTAAAGCCTTTATAATAGAATAAAAATGTGTTATGTACGAGCTGAGAAATCCTTCGTGCTTGAATGCATCTTTCCCGGAAAATAGGAAAGTCAAAGAGTGGTGGAAGAAAAGCTTTTTATATTCGTTTTTTTATCATCGATGCACTTGACTTTTTCGACTTTTCATCTGCCTAAAAGGAATGGACGAAAAATGCATAACACTAGTAGTGGTTAAGGGTGGTATTGGTATATCATTATAGGCGAAATGCTTGGTAAGGGGAAAATGTGCCTCAATATTTCGGGGTTTCCAAACCCATTTTCCCGATTGATCCATAAACCAAACAATAAGATGAATTGGTGGACAGCAGACGTATATTACAGAAAGCTTTTGTGAGAGAAGAAGAGAAGAGGTTGGTAAATACTTTGATCATATTCTTCGTCTCTCAATTCTCGTCGTCGACGTCGAAAGTATAGGGAAACGGACATCTTTTGATTTACAAAACCTTTTTCTTCCATAACTTCCGGGGTATTATATCAATCTTGGTAAATAATGTCGGTATAAAGCAGTCCTCTTTAAAGCTTTGCATTTCAGCTTATGGGAAACGGACCAGCACGGTTCACTTCAGGGTAAATTGTGTGAATCAATGGTTTTTTGACGGGGTCGTAAACCTAAAAGTGCATCCGGTAAAGGTAGAGAGACAACAGATTTATTCCGGTAAATTCATCATCATTGTAAAAAGAAAGACGACAGTAAATTTAGTTATGTTTGTCGTGACCCTCCTCCTTGGAAAATCGAGTGAAAGTAGTAAGATTGTCAAAAGAAAATACAATGAACAGTGAGTGTGGTTAATATTATATGTAAAAGGGAGGCAACGAAAAGACATGTGTTTGTACATACATGCATGCACGCATAGATATACGAACAATATAACTACAACAGCATACGTGGTTGTATTAGGGTTTGGGTTATATGGCTTATAAAACCATTGAATTGACGACGATGTACGCTTGACGCATTTATAAAACTGACAATTTCGTCAAGCATTCAAAATATATTCAGTATATATTCATCCAATATGTTGTATTATATTTCTATTGTAGGTGTTTCATTCATTTCAAGGTCATTAGGGCACTTATCATTTAAATTATTTCGCTTAGCTATTAATTCTATCATTAGCACAATGTTCAATGGAACAGAATGTTCCTACATGACGTAAATAACTAACATATATTTTTTATTTTGGTTTCAGGTAAGCCCACTTATTCTTTCTACGTGGAAATACATGTTCTCCTTGATACTTGACGAGGAACTTGCCATCATGGTGATGCCAAAGATGCCAAATGCAGGGCTACATCTAATGGTTTGGTGATGGGGTGTATAATTTGAATAGTATTGTATTTGTTCATGATTTGTGCACCAATTCATACAAATGGAACTGAAATAATGTTTATTTCAGCTTCCGCATGCATATTATTTAACATCCATCATCGTCATTTTTGATTAAGATTAAATCGTAACAAGATTCATATAGACGACGTCTCTGTCCTCGTCCCTAAACACCTATATGCTGAGCATAAAGCACGAACCATCCCAACCAGCATCGGCTCCACAAAGTCTTTGTTCAATTGAACATAACCGGATGGAGCTGCCATCTGGTGATGCGCATCACAGTCATTCTGATTCTGATACATTATTATTTGCTTTCTATGCGATCCAAACCAAACCGAGAAACGTCTAAAATGCATTCGCGGTTCCACAACAAATAACCAGCGACATCTTCATCAGAGTGATTGTACTAACAAGCTCAAAGTGAACTTTGTTCTATCAAGTAACAAAGTTACTGCTAGGTGGCGCTAACCTTAGCATTCCAACGATGGTGGTGGGAATAATGTGGAGTCACCCCGGTGCAGTTGCAGTGCCAGGGATCATGCGATTGTTTTAACGTTTGTTACCGTTATCCCACCTCCATTCTCTTTCCTTGTACCGTACCTGCCTCTATCTCATCTCCATTCTCTTCCCATCCATTTCTCATTTTTATAGCCCTAACACTGCTTCCAGTTTTTTAAATTTTATTTTATAAAAGCTTAGTTCCTGTCCTTATGTCGCATTTACTTAATCCCAAGTCGTATTACCACTTTACCAGGTTTAAGCCGTCTTACTGTTATCTACATCTGGATTTCCAGAACTTGAATCGAAAGTGCCTCGTTATTACTCTTTTTCATTTTGCTTCAGATAAAAATAAATTTTCGTTTTAAGATGAAGACTTTGAACATTATTTTCGCCGGAGTGCAGCTAACTTGAAAATTATCAAAATACGGGTAATTTCCAGCTAGCTCCTTGTATAGAAGGTGCTGCTCGTTGTACCAGAAGTTACTAGTTGCAGATAAATTCATTTAACTTGGTATACACGCTGCTGCAGCCGTGTGGTTATGAAGACCTTGCCTAACGACGGCATAACCCCTCCGGTCCAACGATAAGAAATAATAAATTCTTGAAATTCCAGATTGCTTGTGTGTATGTACCTACCTTTCACAAGACTTTAAAAAAGAATCATCATCTTCCGGAAATTTATTTTGGTGACGTTACTCTCCACCATCCTTCACAAATACTATACGGTCATGGTTGGGTAGAAAAATTGGAGTTACTATAAAACATGGCGTTCTCCCACTCACAAAAACGACCACACAGTTCCAAGTTGTACATTGTTATTGTGTTGAGCCCTAGGCAGCAAGATTATTTTCGTTGGAAAAAGTCTTGGTGGAAAAAGCAAGTCGTAAAGCTGACGTAAGTGGGATTTTGCAAGCTTATCATCAGTTACTACCTATCGTTTAGTACCGTCGTCCTAGTCTTGGCTAACAATAACACACGTCGTCGTCCTCCGTATACATATAAATTCACTTGTTCAACATATTCGAGTTTGAGAACCTGAAACTTTCCGACCTTTTTCCAGCCTCTTGCCATTTTCCTGAATAACTTGGCTCACATGAATTTTTCCTGAGTCATAGAAATTTTTTACGGATCGTATTTTTTCTGTTTATGGGTGTATTGATCAAGACAAAATACGGCTATCACACTAACAGCAGCAGCAGCTAACAGAACTACCAGTAGTATTGTATATATATTGTATCAGTCACAACACTACATTTTTTCCACCCCAAGTAACAAAACACAATACGCTCTCTTTGTAGAATCTTCTATTAATTTATTATACCCCTTTGTTACTGCTCGTCGTAATGTTGCAATTTGAGCGTACATAGAGCGTACCTCTAGCTCTGTGAAAGTTTCACTTTCTACAGGGAGATAGCGATTGGTGAAATGGAATTTGGCAGTGCGTGTAAAGCATAAATGTATACAGAACATAAATAGAGAAACCAATAATACCGTTGACTGGATTGGGAAATGGGGCAAAAGCCATATTATCATTCCTCTCTCTCGCTCATTTATAAAATATATGTAGTTCAATGGTACTTTATTTTCGACATAACGGATAGTTAGCAGAGACAGCATGAAACAGTATAAATTGTCATAATGAATAACAAAGAAGGAAATGCAGGTAAAGGACTAACACGGGAAAACATAAATATATGCAATATTAAGCTGACCCCATAGACTTTAGCTAAATGGGTTATTCATGTTTTCTCGTTTTCCTTCCAGAAAATATACGGACCTCTTCTCATTTTCGTCGTCATTTCAAGGTACCTCTGCCAGCGGGCAGAAGGATTACATTATCCATAGCTTACTTTTTTCGTCTCTCGAGCGAAACAACATCCGAACAGTTTTCAGATATTAATGGTTGTCTCTTCCTGATTTCACTTTTGAGAGTCAAATTTCCACAAAATGGGCTCGTGTGGTTATGCTATTCTACATTCCACGGTTGCGTGCCGCTACCTTGCGCATGTATCTACAAAGTTTTTCACTGTGACGGAGAGCATAATATGTGTGTCATGCAATTTATTTAGGATATACAAGGACTTGCCTTACCGAATAATAATGGCGACTGCTTCTACTGACAACTATTATGTAGTAAGCTCATATCCGCATAAATAAGACTATAAACCTAGACCTTTCCTCTCTCTTTCTCTCTCTCTCGCTTTCTCTGTTCCTCCGTTAACTTTCCTTTTGACCGTTTTTTGTACATAAACGAAAATGTCCGTAAAATGGCTTCCAGAGTATTGGGGTATTTTATTTCCATGCAAGTAAAATGAGATCCGGCATTGGTAAACGACGGTATTTTTCCATACGCTGTGCAATAATGTTTCAATGTTTTCTCTGTGAAGCACACAGAAGGTTGCAGGCTGAGACAGACAAATAGATAGGCAGACAAGTACTTTTGATATACTAACGATGATGTCCGTTATTCATCCACCACCGCCCCCTTTTTCCTGGTAAAGCATTACGCTCCCGCACAGATGTTAAGAAATCCATCGTAATTCATCTTGGTTTGTAGCAGGTTCTGATACACACATATACTCACATACGGATAATATTTGCAATCTGTCAGTCAGTAGTCAGTGGCAGTAGAAAGACCCTGCTTTTCTCGATAAGACTTTTCTCTCTTTACTGGTGGGTATACGGTCTTTAAAGATAATCTTCTCCATCCCAGGCACAGCTGTGTACACTAAACTTTGTACTTTACCTAGATTTATGTGCGACTTTATAAATTCGCATTATATTTTCCAGTTTTCAGCTTTCCCTGTGTGTACCATTATCCACAGTCGGAGAGGGAGAGACGAAGCTATTTGAATGCATATTTTATGTGTGTCCACGTCGCACTAAAAATCTGCTCAAGAGCAAAGTAGTAGCTTTGTTGATGTTGATACATTTCCCTTTTCCGTTTTTCGCCTTTTCTTCCCCTCACGCTCGCTCTGAGCCATAATTTTCCGTGTTAGCACAATATTCAAAGAAAAGTAGAAACTCATGCATAATGGCCACCACTTGGATCGAAAGTAAATAGAAGCGAAGTCGATACTAACAATACGAGTGCCGTGTAAGAATTGGTAATAGCCACGATATAAAAAAGCGTTCTCTGTAAGTACGGCTGTAGGTATACCGTGACTGCGTTCATTGATTCATCTTACAGTTATAGTAGTGTGATGTTTTAGTAGTTTTCAACCATTTTGTTGTTGTAACGTTGCATCGTTTTAGGGAATACATAATGTACGTTCGTACATCGTCGTGTTATTGTGCATTATTATTGCAAAGTGAGTCAGGAGGAAGAGAAAAGAAAAGCGAGGAAGGGGAATTGTTTTATGTGCCAATATAAATTTCCCCCTTTTCCTTTCCTTTCAAAATGTGGGAAATCATTAATGCTTCGCTCTTTGCAACTGCCACACTCCACTTTAGGTTATTTGTTAGTCGTAACTCGCTCTCCGTTTCCCGCTTTTCAAAAGGGAAACTTATATTTTCTTCACTTTTTGGCTAAGACGATAAACGTGTTTTTGTGAGCTTTTGCGTCTCCTTTCTTTCGCGTTACGAGTTGGGAAGGCTCTATACCTACTGTACATAGCTGCACCATAGGTGTACGTGCATGTACTTGCCGTCAGTCCTATTTTGTGACTAAAGTCATCTCTAGCATCACTTTCAAAAATAAATAACTTACGTAAATAAATAGGTTGTTATTTTGTCCTAACTTTTCCTATGCTATTGATATGACTGTTTATTTCCCCTTGTACGTGAAATTCAATATCATGAGAGCTATTTGTTTAAGCGAAAATTGTTAAAATTGCATATTCACAACATGTATCCCTGTGCTTGGCATTTTATTGAATCCTTGAAAGTAACAAAACTGACGGCAGCGCCAAACTCGATTTTGTAGATTGTTTTACAGTTTGTAAATGTGCCATTAGAAACTCGTGCATAAAGAAAGTATTTCAATCCCTTTACGGATCATTGTTTCCACCCTGTTTGCAAAACAAAAAGTAGGAAAGCAGGAAACAAGGGAAATTTATCAAAAACATAAACAATGTTCATAAAACGTTCTCAAAAAGTTTCCCGGTAAATGTTACAATTGCACACAACATGCAACTTTTTCAAACTGCTTCTCTAACTTTCTCTTGAAAATATCTCTCCCAAACTAGGAAGTATGATTTTGTACACACAATGCCAAAAATATTATTTGTAGCAGTGGCAGTAATAACAACCCCAAGAAAAAGCGAAACTGCTACAACCACATCACAAGAATATCATTTTCAGTAGTCTGCCGGGAACTGAGTGTGCCACCTTCTCCTTTTGCTTTTGGTACCATTAAGCTTTTCCTGTACAATATGTAGTTTTACTCTCCTGATATGATGTAAAGAACCCAGGGATTCTCATAATTCTTTACTTTGTGGAGTTTTCATGTACTCCATTACTACCAAGATATTGCAAGAAGTAGTACACACAAACACACGGAGGGTTCTTTCCACCACCGCGGTGACAACAGAGACCAAGCAACATCACATAGACAACGGAACAACTATCATTTCATTTTCCATCCCAGCAAACTTGTGTCGTATATTGGTGGCAGTGGTTTTGGGATATAATTCTTAGCGTTCGCGCGCGTGTGTGTGCGGAGTTGAGTTTATATAGCATATCCCCGTTGAAACAAGGAAAACACATAAATATATGACACCAGCTTGTACTTTCACCATTACTACATCCTATTATTATCGTCCTTCTTCTTCCACTTGTGTGCTTAATTGCAAAATAAATTTTGTGTGAAACAGAAAATAAGTACGTATGTGTTTTCATATATTTGTCGCTTCATCCATATAAGTATGTTTACTGTGAAACTGAAAGACTAAATATTTGCTTCTTATTAAAAAAAAAGTTTGCCATCATCATTAGGCCTGCTTTGTGCCAGAGGTAATTGTTATATATAGCGAAATAGGTAAGGGTTTTCTGTGCACTTGGGTATACTTTGTATATCTTTACTTGTATTTACATACTACAATACTACACTACACCAAGCAGTAATACGTATTTTCCCTTTTGTAATAATAATGTCTACAAGACCGTTTTTGCATTGTTCCTCAGTATGTATAGTTATATTGCATTTAGTAAAAAGTGTTCGTACATTTATTTATTTGCAATGGACTCGGTCGTAGTAGAAAACTCTGCGTAACAATCATTTATGTATTATGTTGATACATGCAAACAGAAACATGAGCACATACGGTACATGCTCATGCCCTCGTGAAAATAATGATGAAGATGGTAATGACTTCCAAGAATTGTAATCTCCTACAGCTCATATGTGTATTGGTAACAGAAACAATGCAACTGAAACATGAGCACATACGGTACATGCTCATGCCCTCGTGAAAATAATGATGAAGATGGTAATGACTTCCAAGAATTGTAATCTCCTACAGCTCATATGTGTATTGGTAACAGAAACATATGCGGACTTAGCAGACAAGCTTTCCCTTGTCATAGTTGTAGTTGTTCAAACCCCACCGCACAAAATACACCTGGTTAAATTGATAGGCATCTGTTGTAGCCTATTAAACATATAATAGAGAGTTAGCTATTCATTATAATTTTACACATATGGCATAATTTAATGCATATTATGTAAGCTTCATAGTATATCCGTGTGTTGCTGAGAGTAAGCAAGAGAGCACATAAAAACCAATCTAATGGTGACGAGCGCCGAGGGTTTATAAGGTAGATAGAAACTTTAATAGAAAATAGAGAGAGAGCAAAATGGAATGTACTAGCACCGATGCGTGACATAACCAACTACAAATGAGGGAATGCGAGAAATGCAAATTTCAAATTTTCTCAACGACTCTGCAAAAAAGTACCTACTCTTATTCACGGTGAGTTCGATTAACAAGCAGGCCGCTCTCCATTCAAACAAACACTAAATAGAGAGAACGAACCGCGAGTAGTTTTTCATTACTTTTTTTGCAGAAATACAGATATAGAGAGAAAGTAAAAAAACTACTGTTACGTCGTTGGAAAACATATTTCTGTACTACTGTTTTATTTTTCAATGTGTGCTGTTTAAAATGTAAAAACTTACAACTAATATATCATCCAGCAGTCGTGTTAGACATATGTGACACATGACCCAACAAAACAAGTTCTTGCAAATACGAGTGAAAAACTTGCATCAGCATGGCGAATATAATACACAGGTTTAGGAGTTTTGACGATGGGAAACGACAGTTTTACATTGTGTGCACAAGTGTTAATGTATGTAGTTTAAGTTGGGTTTGTTAGTAGCAGTGGTCCTGCCGTAAAATGGGCTTTCCTCAACTACAACTTCACACCACGTTGGTACACAGTTCTTCGAAAAACGGTACTCTGGCTGGTGGTCTCTGCTCGTAATATTCTCTATTTTCATTTTCTGCTCCCCTACCACACCGAATTTACTGTAGTACCACAACCACTGCTTCCACTACTATCAGGACTTTTTACTACGGCTATTACAACCCCATCACCACTACTACCATAACACAGCCACTGCTGATGTTTCTACTTTTAACTTTGTGCAAAATAAGGCTTTGTTGGACCAAGAGAAGTAGGTATGCAAATTAAATGAGCCAGTCGACAATGTAAATGACATCTCTCACCACTACTGAGCACCATGGCTGGTTGTAATACCACAAGGTGACTTTAATAATAATCTGGGCTGCTCCTACATTGCCAAAAAAGATTGCAATCTTTTTTAAAATACATAATACTATCAAAACCGTATATCTGAATCACATTGTGTATAGCTGTAGGGTTTAAAAAGTGTGTATTTTGTTATATATAAACGTACCTCAAAGACCAGAAAAACAGCAAAAAAATATTTGAGCATACTTTCCATTTTGGCGTGAGTTTAATATATCAAGTGAAGAAATGAACAGCAACACTAAAAATGTTTGCATAGCTGTTATACAAAGATATGATAAGAGAGCACCATGAAAAATGCCGAGTATACCCAAAAACTATAAAACTATATAGTAGAAGTTAGTCTCCATCGTTGTTTCTTTTTTAGCAGGCATTACTCGTACCGTTGGCCTTGTAATAAAGGGGGAAAGGCAAATAAGAAACAAAATGTTCTGTCGTACGTAAAATGGTTATTACCAGAGAACATGCATTCATCTCGCACACTGTATTTTTACGCTGGGGTACTTCTATGTGCTGTGAGCAACTTTTGACGAACTTAAAATAGAGAAAGGGGAGACGTAAAATTGTGAAAAGCTTCACCATCAGAGATATATATAATATTATAAGGTATATGGTATGCATATATGTATATATTTTTATATGCGTGTACATATATCCACAGTCTGGTTAACTGTAGGGTTCATGTGCGGCCAAAATATATTTATAAAGAGACTTACTGTAGTAATGCTCGTCTGTCAGATACTGAGTAGGGTGGGCGGGTGGAAAAAAGTGACGAGTGGGACGACGATGATGACGAAAATTGAGAGGAGCTCGACTGAAAGAGTGAACTCAGAGAAGTAACCCATGCAAAAATGCATTGCAGCGTAATAACAATACAATGAAAATCCACACAAAACGTAGAAAATAATCATACGGGAAAATTCCCTCCTTTTACTTTCATTCCATCTCCCATACCTTCTCCCTCTCTGTGTGTGTGTCCCTCCTTTTCCGTCACTTTTACTGTTGTTAGTAACCTAACCTACCCGAAATCAATGGTTGAGTGGGGACATGGACTGCTCCTTGTGTGCGCTTTTCTTTCTTTCTAGAATGGTAATGGTGGTACTTTGGAGCCGAGAAAGGATGACTCATTCTTCTTTCTTTTTTTTAAAAAAAAAATAACACTCGTCTCGTCTACAACTAACACCCTGTTCCGCTTTCCACTCTGCACAACAATAATACCAAGTTATCCAAAAACGTATTACAAACACTGAAATGAATAGTTTTTGTATCAAAACTTAGCGGATACTTCGTAAATTTGGGGATACACCGAGAGAAAAACTGGCTGTGTTTTTACCTCTTGTATATTTTAGTAGTTGATACATTTCTCTGGAGAGCGCTGAAAACCCAAAAATGTACAAATTTTCAGTCACAGTTATTAATGTTCCCCTTAACATGCATACTTGTAAATAGATGTGTATGGATGTATAAACAGAATTAAGGTTTTGCTTATTTTTATTCTTCTTCCTTGTACTTTGGCACAAAAACGTCCATTAAAAGTTCCGGAAACTTTGATGACATATATGCTGTAATGAAAATGAAGAGACAAGGGAGAAAACTCTATATTTTTAACAGGACAAATACGAGACAGGCGTAATTGCAATTGGCACTACAACAAAAAGGACTAACGTTGTGACAGCCTATTTACACTCTCCACTGTTCGAAAAGGAACACAGAAGAAACTCTTGAGAGAAATGAAAAATTGTGTTTCTGTTTGCTTTCCCTCAGTGCATCACCCCGGTGTGGAAAACCCCCGCAGAAAAGTAGTTTGGCAAACGAATAAAGAGGATCAGTTTGTTTGCGATTATTACCACACTGTGGATTTCACACAAGGAGAGAAAGAATCTGCCATTTTATTCCGCAGATCTCTTAAGCAAGAAAGTCTTTTTGTGGCAAAAGCACCCTCGTGTTGGTAGAAATGATACAAATAGCTGGGGGAAAGAAAATAAGATAAATAGCATCTTTACAAATTATGCATGTAATGTATAATGTAGTATAGTGATGGAGAAGTAGTCCATGTCTAACCAAATGATTAAACTCTACACTGTCGAAAAAATAGTCCTTTGAGTGTTAGACAGAAAGTTCATTTCTACGAAGTTCATATATTCTTGCAAGTGATGTATTCATAGCTTACACAAAATACACATTCTATTTTTAAATGGAAACGCGCAGGAAATGCTTTCATCGGCGATGATGGTGGAGTGTAGAGTTGAGAGTATAATGGATGAGATACATCATTTTTTGTTGAGTATAAGCGAATAAAAATAATGAAACCAGAGATACGAGTGGGAGTGCTACTACTGCTATTCTGATGTAAAAGTAAACGTGTAGGAAAGAAATTTATTTTGGTGTCGTGTTGAAGAGCAACTTTGACGAAAATGGGAACTCGAAAGTATTGAATAGCCCTATAATATGACACATGAGCACCGATAGTGGTGGCAGTGGCAGCGAAAGTGGTAAAAGCGGCAGCCGCCGTTTGTTGTTTGTTTGTTACTGTGCAGCTGGAGAAGAAAAGAAGAGGAGAAAATGTAGTGAAGTATTATCATGTCATGCCAGTTGTTGGCAATGGAATGCATCCATTTAAGGGAGAAAAAGGAAGGCTTTCTTTATATCCATGTGTCACCAGAAAGCCCTTCAGAGTCTCGAACGCATAGACACACAATAGCGACGTGAATATTGAATACACACAAATGCATACAGTTTTTTGTGCTTTTGTTTGGAAGAAAGTGAAGTAGTTTTGGGTTGTTTTCAATACGGTTTTTTTGTTAAGCTCAAAGCAAAAGAGATAGGTTTTTTTAGAGTCCTTTGGTTATTTTCACTGTATTTTGTATACAACATCTTATCGTGTTGAGAATCTCTTTTAAAGAGGAACAATATGATGCTGGTTGATGATATATTGTAGAAATGTCGCCTGGCTCTATGTCCCATCTCAGTAGAATACTCGTTCCAGAATAGTTCGTGGTGATCATTCAGGTCGAAATCATTTTGGAGTGATGCTCGTATCCTTATCTCTCTTTTATTCAGCTCACCCTCAATCGTTTTTAAAGACATCTACCTATTTGTCGCCAATCGGCAATGTTGTGCTGAAGGTTGTGCTTTGTATATTTACAACCGGAGCCTTGTATTCATCTTAAGTGGTTTTTGATGAAAATCAGTGCCACTCGTGTTGCCAGAATATATACTAATTTCCGAATTCATTTTAGTGTACCTAAAAATGCTCAAGTATGCACGTACAAGGTGCATTTATTGTCAGTCATGATGATGTTGATTATTAAACAAATTTGGTAACGAAACACTAATCTGTAAGTTAGTATTCACATTATACATTTATACATTACATTATATCCACATTATTCACACTGAAGGTTGACCTTACCAAACGAATGAACACTTTAGCCATCAGCTTCACTGCTAGATAAATGCTGCATGGACTTTTTAATTAAATTTTGATTCACAGAGATTCACGTTGTATGTGTGCCATAACAAGGGTAAATACAAGGACAGTCGGGATTCCCGACTCGGGTATCTGCGGAAGACTAAGCATTAAAATTGTCTACTAATAAAAATCCCCCTTTGTATTCATGTAATGCCGGCCGACGTACCATGCACGCCATTAAACAGTGGTAGGCATTTAAGTACTAAGTATTTAAAATATGCAAAAAAACAAATAATTGTTTATTTATCATATTGATTGGTTATCTAACTCAGTTCAATCTGTTGACTTTTTGAGCCAAGTTTTTATCCGTTGGATACTTACTACGCGAGCATTCGGGATTTTTTCCGTGATGATTAGTGTTTACGAGAAGCGTGTAATGCATATGAGAAACTACTGAAAGAGTCGAACCCATGCCCAGGGGGTTGACCCAAACCACCATCTTCAAACTCATAAGAGCTATTGACCATATCTATTGAAAGGCGAAAACAGAATTTTAAAATGCCTTTACGTTCAAAAGTTGTCGTGTTTACACAGACACAGACAGACGTTAAGATGATCTTATTAACGACTGAATACTTTTTCACTAGTTAAGACGTATGTATAGTATGTAATGTCGTTATTAAGCTTTTGTGACCCTGTGTGGTATTGAGCGGTATAATATTAATTTTATACGCCAATTTGGCAGCGTATCTGATTCCACTCCATATTAGTTTATGCGAGTCCCAATTGGATTAATTGACACTTTGACTTATGATAAGCGTTCTCCTTG
>JAHZNB010004845.1:0-10484 GCA_027744295.1 Callyntrura guangdongensis
CGAAAAAAAAATCTGGAGTAGACGTTACATCAAAAATGTGTATATAGCAAAAACAATGTGTTCAGAACGTCAACAGATCCAGCTGTTCTGACTCAAGTTGATACGTTTATTTACCAGTGTCAGTACGTACGTAGCACACATACCATTATAACATCAGACAGTGTTCCAAAGAAATATTTTTGAAAGTTACATTTATTTTAAATAACAGGTAAGGTATGGTAATTTATTAACAAATGACAAATGTAAGCAGAATATTTGTGTTCTAGATTTTGTCTTTGTGTGTGTGAAATTCAATGTATATTGTTGTCTGTCCATTGTTGATTGATTGATTGTCGTGTTTGACAAGACTTTGTTGTGATGTTGTGATATGAATTTTTTTCCCTCTGGGTGGGTTGGGCGATGATGATGGTGACAGTTGACAGATAGTTACACGTTCCATCCAAGGCCATGGAAATACATTACACATTATTGAAATACGAACATTAAGTTCGTAATTAGTACGAACTTAATGTTCGTATTTCAATAATGTGTAATGTATTTCCATGGCCTTGGTTCCATCGTTAAATTTAGCATGCAAATGCTCCATTACTGCTGTAGGGAATTGTAAAAACGAAAGTGGGGAAATGGAACTAATAAAGATTTTATTAGGTTAGCCAATGCATGTTGTATAAACCAAATAAATACACTGTATACAGCCAACGCAAAGAAACCTACTATATAAAATAAAATTCAAACGAGTAATTTTGCCTTGTGGCACAACAGTCTTGTTGTGGTATAATGTTGTCGAAGTGTAAGTTGAAAACTGTAGTTATTTTTAACTATACAAAGGAAAGAGCAACAGCTTCCATACGCTGGGATTAAACAAGTTAACAAGTTTTTGAGAAAATCCGTGGAAGGCGCAACAATGAAAAAGGTAATAATTGTTGGCGGCGGAGTATCAGGCCTCTCTTGTGGAAGACGATTGGTGGATTCCGGCAAGTTTGAAGTAAAACTTTTAGAAGCAGCATCAAGGATAGGGGGACGAGTTGAAACCAAAAAATTTGGTTATTCTTAAAAAACTAATAATAATAATAATTGAACAAAAAAACATTATTTTAGCAAAATTATTTGCTTTGATTGAAGTGCATACAATTTTTGTCACTAACAAAACAACTTTTTGATTTTAGGGGAATATTTCATTGAGAATGGAGCTCAGTGGGTACATGGCGAAGATGGAAACACGATATACACAATGGCAAATTCCCGGAAATTGCTTGCAACAGATGAAGAAAGTGGAATTAAAGTGAGTCCGTCGGCAAATATGATAATAATGATAGGTTTCATAAAATATTTTCTCGCAGTATACAAAAACGTTCGTACCTTAATAACAGCATATTTACCTAGTTTCAAGCTGATACAGTCTTTATTACCAGCACTGGTAAAACATTGGATAAGACGGTACAGGATCGATTCTCTCTGCTTTTAGGGAAAATTTTAAATGGTCCAGAAGAAGATGAATTGGAAGGATCGGTGGGTGAATGGGCTTGCAAAAAGTTTCAGGAAGAAATAATCAAATTACCTATTTTGGATCCGAGTGACAAGAAATTAGAAACTTGCCTACTTGATTGGATTCATCGTTTTCAAGTAAGTTTTTACGTAACAATTTTCTAACAAATTATCGCTCTATAGAGCGGTTTAAATTGAACAAATTTCCTGTTTTTTCAAACAGGATAACATAGATGGAGCAGATAATTGGTTTCAGTCTTCACTAAGAGGTCAACACGAGTACTGGGAATGTGAAGGGAATCCAACAATCCCGTGGAAAACACCAGCTTGCTACTCGTCACTATTTGGAGTAATCTTAAATGACGTTGCCACTTATGCTCCAACATTTCAACCTGAATTACCAGCATGGATTGAATTAGATAAAAATGTCATAAAGGTAGAAATTCTGCCTGATAAAACATCTGAACCTGTACATGTTACTTGTTTGGACAACAGCCAGTTCACATGCGATCATTTGATATCAACCGTGTCGTTAGGAGTTTTAAAACATTTTCACAAAATCATATTTCATCCCCCTCTTCCGGAGAAGAAGGTGTTGGCAATCGAAAACCTTGGAATCGGATGTGTTAACAAGCTACATTTTGACTTCAAGAAACGATGGTGGCCAGATACTATCCTGGGATTTAATTTTCTATGGGACGATAGTGAAAATGAAGTGGAGTATTGGCGTTCTGATATTGATGATGCAACCCTGTCGAAAAACATTAATGGTGTATGGTTACGTCACAAAATTATCCGCAATTTACTAAACTTTATTCATCGGAATGAATATCGAATATCAAATCATACAAATGATACCTTTTCCAGATTCCAGTTTGGTGCAGAAACATCCTTGGTTTTTATAGAGTTTCATCGCATCCAACTGCTTTGAATTCATGGATTACTGGTCCTGCAGCTGTATTTATTGAAAAAATGACGGATGAAGATGTAAAATCAATGTTTATGCAAGTGTGCAGAATGTTCTTAAAGGACTACGATATTCCTGAGCCAGAAGAATTTTGTCGATCTTCATGGTTTAGCAATCCATTTACAAAGGGTTCATACAGTTTTCGACAAATGACCAGCGAAAGAAATTATGTTTGGGCATCTGATTTAGCCGCATCAGTTTTGGACGAAGTTGGGAATCCGGTATATGCAAATTATTTGTACAACTGATATCTTAATTAGTCTTAGTTTAATACGGGATACCAATATTATCTACGTCTACCTCATGTAAATAATTTGAATAATTTTTCAGGTTATTTGCATTCTTTCGCAAGCAAATAAACGATGTAGTCAATAGAATGTATCACGAAGTTATTTTTTATCTAAATAAAATCCTTGGTGGTGGTGAGGAGGATGATTTTACGCAATAATTGGATATAATTACTTATTGAACTTTTACAATACAATACAGGACACATTGTCGGGTTTGAAATCAGGTAAGTGGTTGTATCCATTTGTAACTTGTAACATGTTGCATCATTATGTTCTGCTTTACCTAATATTCTGTAATGTATTTTTATTCTTTTATCCATTTTTTATTCTGTACTTTTACTTTACTTTCCTCGCGTCCCTTCACGTTGAACTTAAATATGGTCCATCTCTTCCCATGAAAACAAAGTATCTTCACAGTCGTTGTGAAATTGAACACAGTTTCCTGTTTTTCCGGCCATCTTCTGCTAGCACATATTCTGGAAGATGACTTTCTGCATAAATTGATCGACTCACACTAAAGAAAGTGGAAATTTTTATAAATCAGGTACACATAATAGTAATAGATACATCAATCACCTACGTTTGATAAGGGGAATTGGGAGTGGAGTATGACATAAAATATTTACCTGAAGAACAGAGTAATTAACTCGCCCACTAACCCATAATGAGTCTTCAATGGTGCTTCATGTGTCTCACATATTGCCCGTTTCAAACAGGCAATACCTTCTAAGCCTGCATTAGTAAGAATCTTTGCTATCTTTGGCATAATAGTAGCTCTTTCAGACTTATGAGGTGTTCTATTAAGACTAATGGCTCTCTTTTTTCTTATGGCAAGCCGGTGCTGATGGCTGTCTCGTTTTGAAATCACAGGAGTTGTGTCTATCGTTTCCTGTTTTAAAAATAAATCCCGTTTTCGCCTTCTAACGGATCTGTCTTCCTCATCAATGAAATAATTATCATAGCCTTCCACTTCAAGGTCATCTGGGTCTCCATCATATCTTTTACTGTAAATGTAAGGTGAATATCCATAGTTTGAACCCACTGGCCCGTATATCATTGGCACGCCGGTGTTATTTACAAGAAATGAACTAGAAGGTGACATTGCGCTTGGGAGCGTCGTTAAAGGTGGAGCTCCAATCGGTGGAAACAGAGGTAAAGCACCGGGTGGCATGAACATTCCTGGAGGAACATCTAGCTGATCGAAAAATACTAGGACCAAATTGTATTTATAAGCATTTTGATAATGGACTGCACTAAAAAAAATTATTTCATATCTTTGTGATGATTACCAGTAATGGGCATTGAAACTTTGATGCTTGAAGCTATCCAGTGTGGAAGCTTTCGATATTTACTTTTAAATTGAGGCACGATTATCAAAATGACGTGATTTAATCCAAATGGTACAAACTCTCCAGGAAAAGCTCCAAGTCCAAGTGGTTCTGGAATTCCATTTTGAGGACCTGGAAGAACTGTCTGTACTTGTGCAGAACCAGTTGAAGTGTTTGTTGCTGGTACAGAACTCGGAGCCGTAGTTGATGGTGGTTTAGTTCCTTTAGGTGGTGCTGGCAGATGTGAAGGTAGCTCCGCTGACAAATCAAACTGGCGCTTTTGACAGTTCCCATACGAAAATACAAGTAGAATCATATAAACACTCGACACTGTCTTCAGTGATTTAATAATAAAAAGTTCCATGTTTTTAATAATTATGAGTTGTTTTCATAAAGATTCAGAAATCATCAATCCACTATCTAAATGGAAAAACACCCTAAAATGTCTCTGTTTGCCCCAATACAATGTATATACAATGTACATATAGTACCACTTCACTGTATAGCAAACAACAGCGTAGCTAAAAACTGGGATGGAAATCCTTCCCTATTGAAAAATAAATCACACTCTAAAAACTAGTTTTCTTAAATATAATCTACGCGAATATGCATTAAAGGGATGAAAGTCACCAAGTTTTGTCCTATCTCTATTTTACAAGCCTTTGCATCACACTCCTCTATACGCTTCCCTCCCTTGAATGTCTAGAAATAACTGAATAACAAAAAAAGTCTCTCAGTCATTAAGACAAAAGCTAAGGGGCCCACACAACCTGAACCCAAATGATATGAACGATTTTCTTCTCATTAGTGATAATTGCCACTGCTATTGAGTGCCCATTTTATGGTGTACTGATGCAGCGTTCGAGTCATTGCAACTTTGTCTAAACTTACATGCATGAAAATGAAATTGTGATTTAATAAAAAAAATATGCATGTATTTGTACAATTAATTTTTGTCTTTCATTACCTAAATAATTTACTTTTTTACACAGTATTGTTGGCGTAAAACAAACAAGTGTATACACCATTGTAATTCAGTTAAACTCGTCGTTTATTTCAAAACTTCTACATTTCTATTGGGGATTGGGAGACAGAGATTGGAGAAATATCAACATCTCCATTGAACACTGGTAGGTGGGGTGACATAACTGTCCTGTCAGCGTCGACCAAACTTTTACTCGCTAAAACCTTCTTCACGAAAAAGGTAGCATGAGGATGACGTGATGTTCAGCATTGAGATCTCTTCAGCAAGCAAGGCGCTAGATAAAAGAAGCTCCTGTTCACATCTTCAGATTCAGTTTACTTTCAGACAGGGTGCAGTTCACATCACTCCTCAACCAACAAATTATCTGTATTTCCATGCTACAAACAAACGCTTCTCTTTAACAAGGTCTCTCTATTAGCATTTCTCTTGCTTTTTTAAAATGTTGCTCGTTAGCAGTCTTTATACATTACACAAAGAGTTAAATTAGCTCCAATAATTTGGCATCATAGTTGATAAATAGGGCTCTAGTTGACTATATTAGTCCCCCTTTGTATTGTTACAATTTTTTGTTTAAAAAAAATTAACACGGTGACATCATATAAACTTTCTAGAGTAAAAGATTGGAGTGTACATTAACATACTCTGATCTTCATGTTGTTTTTCATTTTCTTGTTTAAACTCAAACATTAATAAATCTTTAAAATGTCTCTGACTGAAAGTTTAAAGGTGCTGTCGTTGTAGGTAGTTGAAACCGGCTTTGACATTCACTACTATTACAACTACTTTGTAGGGAAAAACACTTTACATCTTCACTTATTCTATGAAGCTTTAGTGTCACCCTTGCACAAAACAGTTTGGCTTTGACAGTAAAAACTCTAAGATTCAGTTTCTTTTTCGTAGAAGTGAGTGAGTGTCTACAACCGTCAGTACCCAGCATTGAAAATACCAAACAGATTGAAGTTTTAGTTAAAAGCAACAGCTTTTTCGCCTACACATACAAGCACACACGCTGTAGCACGCAAGCGAATAGTGAAATTTTTTTACTCTGAGAATAGAATTATTTGATTATTATATAACATCCCTTGTCACAGTTGCCCCATTGGTTTAGTCTACGCTTGGCTTTGTAAGAGTTCTCATCAACATTCGTTGTTCCTCTGCTTATCCCCACAAGTTATACATATATGTTTTGAGTGCATGTGTTAGCAGATTGGTACTATGTTATGTACTACTACTACCTTTTTAGGTACTCCATTCGGATTTCGCAGGGACCTTAATGGTAAAATGTGAAGGATTTAGTTATTGCCGAAAAAGACAGCGCAATACCTTTCTCCATTACTATATAACTGAGCAGCTAGAAAGAGAGAGACAGAAAGGGAAAAGGTAGCTTTGTTTTCAGTGAATAGGCAAGGCAGTGGACATTTTTCACCCGAAAATCTTCCATAATCATAACACTTGGGTGAAATATACATGATATGTAATCCTCTTCCTCGTAGTCCCCCATCATCCCACAAGTAAACGACCAGCAGCACAGACGTACGTTACGACGACGCACGTACATGAGTCTTACCTGGTTTACTACGACTGACTATTTTTTCTCTCTGCCTGCCCGCCTGTGAGTGAGTGAAGCCATAAAACTTGGTTGACTTTACTTATCATCAGAGTCATTCCGGTTATCACAAAACAGTACACCTTACACGTAAATGGTGTTTGCAGCTGCTGTGTCGTTACCGCCGCTCTGTTTTACAGACCTCTATTTTTCAAAATACTGCACAGCCCACGTATAACAAACTGCATTACAAAGTCGTTTTACTTTCTGTACTTGCATGCCGTTTCCATTTACGAGCAGCGCAGCGGTTCTATCGAGGGAAATGCTGCTGGAAAACAGCAGGATTAAGTATAAATCTAGCCATCAAAACGCAAAAAGGTACGTCCCTTTTAAATCTCTTACTGAAATAAATGAAAAACTGTATTACTACTGTGGCAGTTTTCTCCAACATATTATAGCAAATAGCACATGTAATGATTCCATAATTCCATGACAGGGACGTACCACGTTTCACATTTAAATCGATAAATTACTTAGTACTTGATGTACTAGTGGTCGTGCACCAAGCACATATATAAATGTAACATTATTTCACATCAAAGTGACAGGTACGAACTGGAAAAAATTCCCAATTGAGAATCCAAATGCGTAGCATTACCTACTTGAGCATATAACGTATAAAAAGTACCTGGATAATATCCCATCCTGAAAGTTTTTTTTTGCCTGTCTGCACATTATTTAGAAACCTGTCTTGTTCCTATTTATGAATACACTTAGAACCACGCCATTTTTCGGCATTTTCATTGGTCCAAAAGCAACTGTAATTCCCAAATATCGTGAGTAATAAATGTTAGTAAAAATGACGCGAACATCATCATCATCGGTGTAGTGGAATCTTTATTTGTGGAACACTTCACAGGCGAGAGAAATATCCTATTATTACATTATATCGACCAAAGTGGTCGTCCTAATCTGAATCATTGAATGGCGACACGTGCTAAAATTTTTAAAGAGATAGTAGTGTGTGGAGGCTCTCTGTGGTGAGAAAAACAATATTGCTACTACTTTCGTGTGAGTGTGTGCAATATTTCGTTTCACAGGGTGATATGTGCCTAGTGTCTGCCCACTATTAAATGGCAGTGGCCGCTGCTGGGAGTCAATAAAGAGACTATGTGTTAGCGGCAAGAACTCAAAAGTCCGTAATATTCATTTCATGTTGTTCTCTCATTGAGCAAGGTAGTATCATAATAACCTGACTGGCAGTAGTAGAAGTAAAACCACGATGGCAAGGTAGGCATGAATAAAGTACAACTGAAGTAGAAAATATAATGTATGTACGTAACAGTCGTTACGGTATTCTATTTTCCTGGAGAAACATAAAAAAGACAACAACAGAACAGCAGAACAGAATTCTATTGGCAAATATCACGAAAGAGCTCTCTCCCTTAACCTACACAAGAATTCAATGAAAAACCGTTTTCCCCGCATTGTAGCTTGGGTAATGCTATTTGGTACTCCATAAAGGAATGTCCTCAAAAAGGAAACGACTCGTGTTTGTTGGTTCAATTGCGTACAAGTAGAAAAGCATTTTGAGTCTGTGTGCGCGTAATTTTTGTAAAATGGCCATTACCATTATCTATTGTAGGAACGAAGCAACGCGCGCGGCGAGGAAAGAGATGAAATGACTAAACAAAAATAAATGTAGACAAATTTATGTGTGACTGAATGCTAGCGTGTAGTTGAAAGACGTTAGGAAACTGAGAGTACATATACCGCGTGGCAATGTTCACCTAAATGAAATTTAAAAACTTTGTTACATCCGCACATTGTCGGAGTCGTGAAAATAGTAGAGTAAGTAGAGTGGTTGCAGACACGCAGCGACATTGATATGTACAAGACACTGATTGAATTTTATTTTCATTTACATGTACTTCATCGGATTTGCTGTATAACACCGTTTGGATGATATCTTCATAAAATCACACTTCAACAAAACCATGCGTGATGTCTTGGATGGAACTCTATATATGCATCTCTCACGGTACGTAATACCTTGGCTTACAAAAAAGAATCTCTAGTATTATCAGCCAGCCGTAAGTAAAAGTAAAATTGAATCTATGACACACAACCGTCGAGTAGCAAGAAAGGGGTTATCAACCATTCATTGATGCTGGATTTACAAGTTTACTTGAACAAAATATATACAGGATTAGCATACATAGTTGAGTGACTGACAAGAGAAAAAACAGTCTGTTTATTTTTGCGCAAATCATAATAAGCATGGTGTAAGCTGACAATTGGCCAAACGTATCGTCAGTGTGGCGTAGTAGCTTATAAACAAAATCACGACAGCAGCATAGCCAGAGAGTCTCAATTTAGAAAGGAAATACAGTGTTGCAATCTAAAGGACGGTTACATGATACATTATCTTTTACTCCTTCGTCCCGTCACCTTTCAACACGAGCCACCGCCGCCGTCACCACCTCCTCCGTCGTCATTTTACCATTACCCTCATTATTATCAACAGCAACAGCGCCCCAAAGTAAATCCGACTAAACCTCAAACACCGCAACAGCTACAAGAAGAAGCAATTCATGTTCCAAAAGTAGTAGCGAAAACACCATTGGTTCCATCACATGTCAAAAGTAGCACGTCTTGTGAGAGATTGCAGAAATGCTACTGTAACTGCTTGAAATACGGCTCAGGAGAAAATACGCAACTTACCGGTAACAGCCAATTGGCCTCACGTTATCCCACGAACCGAAATCAGAACAACCTGTGGGAAGTCAG
This sequence comes from Callyntrura guangdongensis, assembly GCA_027744295.1. Lineage (NCBI taxonomy): Eukaryota > Metazoa > Arthropoda > Collembola > Entomobryomorpha > Paronellidae > Callyntrura > Callyntrura guangdongensis. The sequence continues at coordinate 9,392 of JAHZNB010004845.1, forward strand.
AAAACCTCAACAACAACAGCAGCAGTTACATCTGAATCCGATTGTAGGTATTGATAACGAAAATAGCAAAACGAGAGGATCATTAGTTTCTTCAAAGAGCACAGTAGCAGCAACTCAGCAGGCATCGACATCATTACCAAATTGTGTAGCGGAAAACACAACGCTTTTACAAGCGACCAAATCCCCGTCATCATCAAAACTCAAATCAACCTCCAGTTTTCGGAAAAGTAGAGGGGTTTCGTCAAGCTCTCGCTCGTCTCATAAAATCTTGTCAACTTTCAGAAAATTACATTTTCCATTTATTACCTCGTCTGCATCACCACGGCGTACGCTACTACTAAACAAGAAAGATGTGAACGGGGGCGAGGAATACGAGCACCAGGAAGAACAAGAGACAAAGTATTTGTCGTTGTCGGCAGCAGAAAAAATTCCAACAAGTGAAAGCAATCATCATCAAAGTAAGGGCGAAGTGAAAAAGAAATGGCAAGAAACGTCGTCATTGTTGCCGGTGACTTGTAGTCACACTAGTAGTAATAACACTGTCGCAGTTGAAACTAATAAGCTTGTGAAAAGGTCTATAACTGTGAAATCATCAACCACAAAATCATCGTCATCAGAAGCAGAATCAGGAAAAAAACTTGATTGTCTTGACGAGTCGTTGAGTCGGAATGCGCCAGCAGCAGCTCTCGCTTTATCACAGGAGCATTGCCAACAGAAAAATTCTACCACCAGCAGCAGTACTACCTCAAGAAGCAAGCAAGACGCAAATGGCAATTGTGGCAATATCAACAACAATAACAGGAAAAAGAGCAGCAAAAACTTTGAAAAACTCAAAAAGTTTTTCCTATTTTGTAAGGGACTGAGGAAAAAGTCAAAGTAAAAAATTGCAAACGTGAACACTGAAAGATTATAACTATTGTACGTGGTAAGGTAGGGGATGTGGATAAGAGGGACAAAAGTACGGGTGAATTTACCATTTTGTTGTTGTCCTGTCTTGAACGTCAGCGTTCTATTGTACTGCTACTTCTCTCTTGTGTATACGCAAATAGCCAAAAATAAAGTCAAATCTCAGTTTTCAGTTGTCAGTGAAAGT
>JAHZNB010004846.1:0-36608 GCA_027744295.1 Callyntrura guangdongensis
ATTCCCCTATTGAATGTTGAATTTTTGTTTAATTCAAAACTCTAATGTTACTATATAATATATTTTATTAAAGGGTGTTACGACATATTTTTCGTCAAACTGCACCCAAGATGATGCTGAACTAATCAACCGTTTTATGAAAAATAAAAATTTGGAAGGCTACATCACGCGTTGTTTTAAGACGGTTAAGGAAAGTGAAGTTACTTATGAGGTACAGAATAGTCAATAGACTAGAGATTGTCATCATTTACTCAAATAAATATATATAATCCGTACTTCACTACTTGTATGTTTTATGGTGGTTCAAGATACGGTGTGCATCTTCAGAAACAGATACAGAGGACAAGGATGTCCATTCTTTTGAAAATTGTAACATCGTTTTAACTCGAGGAGATTACTCCCCACTGATGAAAAAAGTTACTGAAAATCTCCTCCTGGCACGACAAAGGCGAGCTTTAAAGACAAGAATATTCCATTTTTGGGTGAAGCGGACAAGCTTATTTTAATCAATTATTTAACCAAAGCATTTGAGGTGATTTTTAAAAGTTATTTTCTAAATATACGTAGATGTATAAACTTTTAAAATTTTAAATATATGTATCAATGTTACGTTAGGTTCAAGTTGGATTACACGAACTGCTCGGCCACGGTTCAGGAAAATTGTTGCAGAAAAACGAGGATGGCACAAATAATTATCCATCTGATCTTAGAAATCCAATCACAAATGAATTAGTAAGTAATTCAATTGGGAAGTATTTGCCTCACCATTTCATAGAATTTTACTTATTATATCGTTCTGTCTTTCACGAATGTGTACTTAGATTGAAAGTGCATATGAACCAGGGGATACTTATGACTCTGTGTTCACGGAATTAGGATCTGCATATGAGGAATGTCGTGCTGAAACAGTTGGTTATTTATTATGCCTTGAAAAATCTGTGGTCCAGTGAGTGAGATTATTCTTGTAATGCACATATTTGAAATCGCTACTTCAGTTAACCCATTCTAAATACAACATTATATTTACAGAATATTTGGTTACTCGGATGATGAAGCTGACGATGTAATTTACGCCAATTGGTTATCGGAGGCTCTATATGGAGTGAAATCTTTAGAAATGTACCAAGCAAATACTAAGGTTTGGATGCAAGCTCATTCTCAAGCAGCTTTCGTTATTTTGCAAGTTCTTATCGAGGCTGGAGATGAGCTGATTACTGTGGAAGAAGTAGTGGGATCCGATGGAAAGCCAGATTTACTAATTAAGCTGGACCGGTCCAAAATGAACACTGTCGGCCGAAAGGCCATGAGCGATTTTCTTTTGAAACTTCAAGTGTTCAAATCTACTGCTGACATAAGTTCTGCAAGGAAAATGTTTGAAAAGTATTCGGCAGTGAATGATGAAGGCCGATATCCATGGGCCAAATGGAGGGAAATTGTTTTAGATAGGAAGAAGCCAAGAAAAATCATAAATCAACCTAACTTAATTTTAAATGGTACTACTTGTCTCACAAGGTTTTGTGATTTTCAATTAGGTTTTAGTTGATATATTTTTATCTTATCTACTTATTTGTTTTAGATGAAACTGTTCAGCAAAAGGAATATGAGCCTACTCTTGAAGGATTCATTCAAGGTTGGATTGAAAGAATTGCTGATCTCTCCATTTATGAAGATCTGGAATGGTGCCGGCAAAAAGACAAGCCATTTTTTAATTAAATATTTTTGTAATCTTTTTCATAAATCGAGCGTACGCTCGTGATCTGTAATTGTATTAACAAGGTAACTTTTGTATTTTCATACTCCATGTTAATTGTTAATACATGTTTACTGAAACGATATTCACTGTTACTTTACTGTTTTGTTAATCAAAAACATTAATAAAATAATACAGGATTTATGGATAATGGGCAAATTATTGATAGCTTTCAATACTTAGTGTTGGTTATTATTAGATTAACGATTGGACTTTTTTTCTAAAAGTTAAAAAAAACAATAATCCAAATATGTACTTATGCTGAAGTGCACGGTACATTAACTAATTATTATTCACCAGATAGTAAGTGATTATGTATGTGGCTGCACAATATTCGGACGGTGTTGCCGGTGCAGTGATAAATTTTACCAGTTTATTGAAACGAATAATATATTCGCAAGGTCATAATAAAAAAATATATACTTAAATATCATACAAGCTGTTGGATTAGTGCGTGCTACGCTAGCGAACTTTAGAGTTCATTTTGCGTTAGCAAGTGAAGTTAATCAACTGTTAAAAATACAGCTGCATTGTTTAACTTGGTTGTATTTACTACTCACTCATGCATAGTCAACATACATTCAAACAGGCGAACGTTGTTTCACGCGCCAACTGACTTAAGAATATACATTTAATTTTATGCTACCAGCTCACACTTATGTATATGCATTAATGCAATTTCATTAATACCAGGTTCCGTAATGAATCCAGATAACATCTAATAATCTAATCACACTTAAGTAACTAGCAGTTATTTACGTATGATTTACATTTAAATACAACATTAGTTTGGAAACAGCGCCGCCCTAATGGTTATGATATATTTTTTACACTCGGTTGAATGTTCTTTATATCATCCTATATGGCTTTTGCTTTGCTTATTTATATAAAAGGTAGACTTCGCAACTTTTAATTAAGTATTCATATTCGAACTGCTCACAAGAGGCGATTAACAGATCAGTAAAGATAGTTGTAATGGCAAGCTTATTACCTAGTCGTCTGAGTCGCTTCCGTCGCTTCTTTACTACAAAATATAATAAAGAAGCGCTGAGAATATATTTGACGTTTTTACTTTTTTGTCAAATTACTCGTTGTGAAGGACAGCTTTTACCCCCCAATAACCCAATCCGTCTACTGTTACCGGGTCCTGCGGTAACCAACACTGGAGTCGAGTTCAGGGGAAGAGAAGTTTTAAACGAGACCACAAACTCAGTTTTGGAATGGGCGGTAGATCGTAGAACGAATACAATCACATTTAATTTTTCCACCAGTTTGGATAATAATGAAGTTTCAAGTGGGAGAGATGCAGTTGTTTTGTTGGGTTTGTCGAAAACTGGCCAAGTTTTAGGAGCTGACATTGTTGCAGTTGGTGGCTTAGGTCCAGCTTCTGTGCCGTTTTTGGTAGACATGCACGGATCCAACAATACCACTGCCACGGAAGACGCTGTGCAAAACTGGCGACTAATCAGAGTTCAGCGAAATCCATCCTCCGTTCTGCTGACTGTGTCCAGGCCACTGGATACTTGTGACCAACAAAATGATATTCTTATAAACGTACTTTGATTACAAAGATAATTCGCATTTTGTAGAATAAAGGGAAAACCAATTGCGAGTTGTCACATATATTTCATTTGTATTTCAGGGCGACCTTGTACGGGTAATTTGGGGTACCAGCTATAACGGTTGGATAGTTGATAGGGAATCCATTAACTTTATTCCTGAAGGAAGCAAGCGTGTGTACCTCACAGATCCTATGATACTTTCCCGTGGGGTAGGTGTGCCACAACCATGGAGAGTCTCGAGAAGATATCAAGTTCCTCCTAAACGCACAACATATTGGTGTAGTATACATAGAGGACTCCGGCTTCCACGAAAGCATCATATAACCGGTGTAAGTGTCTAATATTATTTAATTTTAACGATTATATTGACTATCAACTTGTCAATGAAGGAATGAATCAAATATTTTACTACTGTTTCAGTTTGCCGCGTACTTTGGTAACCAAATATCCAGTCAGCATGTTCACCACCAGCTAGTGTACCGCTGCATAGCACCCCCCGGGATTGATCCTGCTCTTATCTTTGAAAAATATGTGAATTTACCAGGGGAGGAGTGTTATCTAGAAGAAAATCACCAGCTTCCAACAGTGTTCTGTACTGAAATTATACATACGTGGGGATTGGGTGGAAATGCTTTCAATTTTCCTCTTGATGTTGGCATCCCTCTCGGAGAAACCAGTAACGAATACTTTATGTTTGAAACGCACTACGACAATCCTGAAAGTCGAAGCGATTTGGTGGTAGAAAATGGTGTTGATTTTCATTATTCGACTGCGCTGAGACCAAACGACGGTGGAATAATATTTGTGGGCACAGGTGTACTTGGGCTGTTTCAAGTGCCACCAAACACGGCAAACTTTACTATGGCTGGGCACTGCAGCTCTGAGTGTACCAGAAGTATGCTTCCACCAACCGGTATGGAGGTCGTGGCGACGATGCTTCATGCTCACATGACAAGTAATATAATGACTTGATTATTGTTGCGTCATTTTTACCAAAACTTATTCCAAAAGATCATTACCTAGCAATTAATTAATTTTTCAGCGAGACAAATGACATTGAAAAACTTTCGAGGAAATCGGGAACTTCCTTGGGTTCAACGAGATGGAAATTATGACTACAGCTATCAGCAAATGCGTTTGTTACCTCAGCCCGTAAGAGTTCTCCCAGGAGATCAGATGGCGACCGAGTGTGTTTTTGACACAACCTCCAGGAACGGCACAACTGTTTCTGGATTCTCCACGGTGGACGAAATGTGTGTTACCTTTTTTGTAGTCAAGAACCGTCTTCCTTACCTTTACTGTTCCAGTGAATATCCAACAGAAAGGACTATGGAAGAGTACGGAATCCGTAACATGACGTGGAACCCAGAAAGTCAAGAACGAGTAGTTAACGACGCAAATAATCCAGAATTTATTGGCTTGACGTTTTCGCAAGTTGTGGACCAAAGCGTTGAAAATTGGACTCCAGAAATGATAGCTGATCTAGAGAGGCGACAACTATACCAACGGCACACGGCTACTTGTCCGCCTGTTGGAAAAATGGTCTTACAAGGTTACTTAGCCCTCTTTGCGGACGCTATAACAGGAGGCCTATTTAACGGTAGGGAACGGATTGATGCAGAAAGGCCTAGCACCAGAACTGTGAGTACACCTGCTGGTATAAACCCGAATTTTACGGTTAACTACCCTATAAACGCGGCCAAGTACATGCCGAGTAGTACTTGCGTAGCTGGTTAATTGAAATATTTTTTAAAACTTATTTATTATTTATTTATTTATTTATATTATTTATATTAAAGGAGACAGTATTAATTAAAAGCACGCATCTTACTATATTTCCAGAGAGTTGTAACTATATATATTATATTTCATATTTCATTATTGCATTGCCAAATGAATCCATTTCCTATAATACGGCACACTCTGATAAAAATCAACATATTTTGATACATCATGTTCATTTTTCGCATGCGGAACCGGGATCATGTAGCTAATCACCCCAACCAATAAAGGTTCTGTCTTCTGAGTATCAGCAAACAAATCTCCACTTGATTTCGATTTTTTCTTTGATTTGCTTTTGCTTTTACTCTTTTTTTCCACTGGAACTCGAACTACCAAAGGACCACCGCTGCAAAAATGTTATAACTGTTAATTTTGTTTAAAAAGTTGAACTTTTGTATAATTCATTCACTGTGAATGTTTTTCATTTTGCTTACCTGTCACCCTGTAAATGACAATTTACACAGATACAATGTTAAAAAAGTTGAACTTTTGTATGATTCGTTCAGTGTAATTGCTGTTTTGCCTACCTGACCCACAACCCTTGAAATACTTCCATTCCTGATGTATGTACACAAGAGAGAACTAAATACATCTCCATACTTAGGGTACTTCAACACAGACGCGGTTTGAGCACCGCCGTACAGGTAAAGCTGTTGATTGATGCAGTAACTGTTGTTTCCAATGAACATATCATCTGCAGATTGTAATAGTTCAGGTGCACCCTCTGATGTCTCTGTCAAGTTTGTTCGACCCCAACCACTGGCAAATCCAAGTTTCTGCTGAAAATCCATTCCGTCTGCAGCCATTTTAACTTGTTGAATTTTGTCTGTGAACCGGATTTTTCTATTGAGCTTTAGGACCACTACGTCATTCATAACCGTTTTTACGTCGTAAGCGTAGTGGAAGTAAACCTTTTCAATTTTAAATTCTTGAACCCCGTCCGTGTTCTCGTCACATAAATCGGTGTCACCTAGCACAACTTTCATGGTGGTTGTCCTTTGCCACGTTCTTAATTTTTCTCTAAAGAATTAAAGAATTACCAACACAACAGTATTTAAGCAAGCATATATTTTACAAACAAATGACTAAGTAATAAGTGGCTTCTCTTACCCAATCGAAAAACAATGTGTGGCAGTCAAAATATGAGAATCGGATATGATGGAACCGCCTGTGGAGTACACAAAGGTTAGCTTGAAAAAACTTCATTACTATCCATGCCAATAAGACTCATCATTCATCGAATGGCTAGCGAAAATGAATAAAAAAACAGGAATGTACGTTTATAGAAAAAAATAAAATCCTCAGTAACCATCCGAGGTTCTAAAGACCATTCTCTTATCGTTTAAATGAGAATTTTTTGTCCATTTTTGCCAGCCAATGACATGGCATTTGCCGTTATTGGCATAGAAAATAGAAACTTTAAAGTATTGTAACGATCACTCCGCCTACTTTGTTATGATACACCCCCAAACAATGCATCAAAGAAGATGATGATGATTACAGTGATGCTTTTAAAATACGTGGATATCTAGGACCTTGATCCAAGGTATCCAACGCAATTTGGGTGACAACATAACAAAGGGGGTGGGGGTTTCCATTTTTTACCACAAAAGTGTAATCCTTCCTCTAAAGTGCAGTTCTTTAATTTCAGTTTTTGTAATGCTACTTTAGCTAGCCTGGGTGAAATTATTGTCCTTAAGCTGGCTTGCCAAGGAACACTCGAAATTTCTGTGTCGTCTCCATTAACTATAAACTGCTCCTCAGCAGGATAACCAGATTCTTCTTCATCTTCACCAGGTAGAACCAGTGTTTCAGTGGCACCAATTCTGGGTAGTTTGGCTCGTGAGGCTAGCTGCATTATTCGAAGCATTTCCTCTTCTTCGCTTTCTAGATCCTCTTGTGAATTTTGTTTCATTTCTTCTTTTTTCCCCGGTGAGTCGTAGGAAGATTCCTCGTATTCACCAGAAACCGCCACATCCTCATTATCATCACCCCCTTCTTCATTTTCCTTATCGTTTTCATCATTGTCTGTTGGTGCTTCTGTGGTTGTTGTACGAATTCCAGATTTTTTCCTGACTTGAAAAAGTTGGGAGATTTTGATGTTCCACCGGTATTTCTTACTAGACATTAGTGCGAGAACCGTTAGCTTTTCCATGCCTTTCGTGAGATTACTCCCTAAGTCAATTACAGCTTGAAAAAAAGAAAGTTGAATATTAATAATGTGAAAATGGGAATATTGTCTCTTCTTTTATAACGCTTTACCAGCATAACTACTTAAATTCCCACATCGGGCAGGCGGTGTCCAGTCTGGAAACCCCTTGAGAAAAAACATGTCTGATTCACAACCACTGTCTCTCACAAAACCTTGACCGTCAATTAAAATATCGGAAAAGTCCACTCTAAAGTCCATTTACGGAAAAGAAATAATTTTAGAGCATTTTTATGATTTAGGTTACTTCTTGTACAAAGATTAAAATAATGAAGTTGAATGAGAATCATTAAAAATTGAAAAACAACGTTTACATTATGGCAGTGGCATTTTCACTTATTGCAAAATCAAATTGACACACCAAGTCCCCGTGACTGTTGTCGGGATAGTCGGGTGACTGAAATATAGCTGTAGTCAGTCTACTCATCTTGGAACCACAGGAGCCTATCTTTTTGTACGAATCTAAAAGTTTGGAGAAAATGACAGTAAGCATATACCGAGAAAAAAGTATGATTTTTATGATGAAATTTAGTTTTTAGTGAATAATAATGTTATTAATTACAGTCACAGCATGCCAATTCGTTGGTACAATAGCCGACAATTTTACCCCCTTTTGCCTTACACTCGGTCGCATTTCCAATACATTTTCCCGGACACTTTTTACCGTCCACGGTAGGAACTGTAATAACCAGACTAAAACTTACCACTACCAAAGTAAACCCTACAAAGGTTCGTATCCATTTAAGGTTCCTAATTCCTCCAAAACTTTGAATTGCAATAAATCTCATACTGTCCCTGTCAGACGCAGCAAAAAAGCTGTAACTGACAATCTACAGTAACTTTTATCACAAATTTTCACCTTACTGAAACGGAAAAAATATAGCGGCACAACTTTATACCATATCTAACTTTTGACTGCCTGCGTAGTGCGTGTATTTTGGCTATTGGGTCTAGAACACGAATTATATATGACGGTCAATGATCGAGTTCAAGAAACACAGGTTATATACGGCTAAATTGTTAATTTCTATTACTGCAGAAAATGGCAGAAGTTTGTTGAGTGTTGCAAAGCAAACGGCATTTCGGTATACATCAATTGAACATGTTAATATTTCAAGGTTTTTTTGAAGGAGCTTTACAAACATACATAACATTACTGCTTTCCCGAATATCTCCAATTCATTTTTTGTACACAAGAATACATTTATTAAGTAGCGTTGCGGGTTGCTAGAAACTTTTTATTAAAAAATAAAAGAGTGATGAGTTAGTGTTTTCATTATTGAATCACTTCGTATTCCACGGAAGCCTCTTGACCATGCTGAATACAATAATGTCGATGCGAAATGGAATAATCGTGCTGGGTTAATAACTGTTACATGTATGCCAAACGTAACTCTGCTGGCTTTCAAACGGTAGAATTTAACGTGTAAATCTATTTATGTCAGAGATATTGATTTTCCCCGTATTATTTCATGCATGCTCCATCACTAAACTAAAGTTTTCTTGTGTTGTAAGTATGGGTTGTTGGCTGTTGGGTTGGAACGTTTGGATGAGCATGATTGAAGGTGAAACGTAATATGCCTACAGTAATTACATTTTAGGCCGAAAGCGAATTTTCAAGAGTAGGGCTGGTCAGCATGTGAATTTGCATGTTGACAACATTGCTCAGCAGTCAAAATAAATTTATTTTTGAACAGCACGGTTTTGCTGGGCACAAAGTCGGCACAAAATTGTTGCATATTGTAATTGTCCAATGTATTGTAAGAAAACAACTAGGTATTTGATGAAACGTCAGATAACATGACCTATAGAAGAGTTTCGATAAAATGAGATAGTATCGTGTGGTGTGCGGATAGAGGCTACTTTTCGCACAATGGAGGATGTTATGCATCATATAATTTTTCAATTATGGTGTTGTATTTCAAGTTTAAATTGGCATGCTCGCAAAATAATTGGAAATATGACCGTTGCAAAAGTAATGAAAGCAGGTGAAAAACGTGGCAAACTAAATCATGTAACCAAACCTTGGAATTATTTTTGTACGTAACATTTGTACCTGCCTACAAAATACCTGCGTGATATATGGTAAATTTGTTAATATAAAAATAAACTTGGAAAATTGTATAGAGAGTTATTTATTTACGTATCGGGTAAATACTAAAGACTATTAACAACAGTATTTTACCAATTCGAGTTAATCCGACTAACTTGTCGTTGTACTCGATTTAGCTGTATTGTAATAAGGCACAACAGGATACACCATCTCTATTATAGGAAATTGTACACGAAAACAGTTAATATTAATAAAAAGGCACAATTGGGATTAAAATAATAACCCGTTAAAGAAGTACATAAATCATACTCAAACTTAATTATTCATCCAAAAAAGTACCAGAAACTAACATTGGGGTGACGTGAGATTTTCAAATATTATATCTACTAGCTATTTAGTTTTATACAAAAATATGATTGTCTGTATGCAATTCTTCTGATTTTCATTAAAAACTACTTTTTTCTTAATATAGTTATATAGGAGACTCACGCATATAATTTTTGTAACGTCTTTAAGGAGCAACACACAAAAATTTGAAAGCACAAACCACGAAACAACACTACTACTAACCTAACTACTTACTTTACGTATGTTTTTCTTTTTTTGTATTTTTCCTGTTATCATTCAAAATTAAATAGCAACGAAAAAATAATAAAAACAAACCAAAATTGAACTAAAAATAAGTAACCAAAAAATAAATGAAAACAAAATAAAAAACGAAAAAAAAAAAATCACAAAGAAACTGAAATCAAGGCACTTTGCAATAAAACTGGAAGAACTATGATGAAATCGACGTCCGACACAATGCCATGGCCATGACGTTATAATGATGAAGGTTTGACAGTCGCTTTTGTCATGCTGGATGAGATCTTGGTTTATTTTGTATTTTACGAATCCTCCGTCTCCACTTCTCCAACCTTAAAAAACGCAATTTTCAATATTAAAATGCTATTTTAAACATTTAAAACACCTGTTTTGTTAACAATGATATCAACGCAACTGGTACCAAAACTCTATTACTAAAAATCTTCATTTATGTAAAATTGTTTACCTTCATTTGGTGACTTCCTATGAAACTCATTTTGAATGTTGGTTGAGACAATTTTGTTGAAAAACCTGCCGTGCTGAGTAGTGAACGCCGAGAGTCCTGCATGCAATACACGATTTTATAAGAAACATCAGCATCAGCACCCACAGGTAGCAATTTTATTGATGATGGTAGGTTGAATGACAAAAGGGGATACTTTTTGTCCTTTTTCCGGGAAAGGTTCACCGCACAATATGACTTTGTCTCATCCCGCTAGCTGGTATTACTAAAATTCGACAAACATGTACACTTGTGTTAATGCGTTATAACAGAAATATTTTAAAACTGAAAATCTGTCGCTTGTCAGACACAATAACTGATAAGATAAAATATTTCGACTTTATATCCTGAACAATTAATAACTATAAATTCAAATGTTTGCAAACCTCTCTTAAAGCAAAAGTCTTCCTTCAGTCCTAAAATAACACTCCACTGGGTTTTCAAGCACCTTTTGAAAAACACAAACTCTCTCCGAATTCAAAACAAAAATATAAAATGAAAATTCAACTTAAAAGTTTTGTTGGATATTGAACCTGCAGACCCAAAGTCTGCAGGCCAACTCAACTCATATTCCTCTACCCCGAGCCTTTTATATGCATCGCCACCACCACCGTGATAATCATGATTCTTTTTTATGAATATTTTCCCTTCCACCAGCAACCAGACAGATTAAAAAAAAATCTGGCTACTACTTTACACCAGAACTAAATCCCCTCTGCCGTGCGTAACATACCACTTGTTTGAGTGTGAATCCACAAGATAAAAACTGTTTCATGGTACACCCCAATCTGTTTGTTAAATCATCTTTATGGAAGGTTATCCCATTGTATTGCTTGCATGTGGGATCAGTTAAACAGGAAAATGACAGGACTAAAACTTTCCCCCATCGTCATTATCATTTTCATCGAGTCATTACATCTTCCACCGCCGACAATATAATATGCCAGGCATGCATCATGCATGCAATCGAGAAAATTAACGATGTAAAAATGTGAAAATCAACGAAGCATTGCAACAGTGAGTAGTCGTTCAGCATAATCCTTTGTCCCTTATAAAAAATGGGTACATATCATCTGTATGATTAACAATAACAGGGTAGTAATGTCTGCTGCTGAAGCTGGATGCTGGATCAGTTGCCACAAGTGGTTGGGTTGTGGCAAATTGTGACTTGGCTTTGTCTGTGCTGTTGATTTGGGAAGTAAACAGGAAAGAAGGGGAATGTTTTTTGTTAATAGGTACGTACATACATGTTGGGTTAGGCAAAAAAGGTAAATTGTCTGCAACTGCCTCATATCTACGGGAAAAGGGTGTGGGTCTTTTATTACAAGTGTTTCTCTCGTTGAATACCTATTCACACACCCAGCAACAGGGATGCCGTAGTAGATGCAACCCCAGAGAGATTCACAGACAAAATTACAACGAGAGAGAAAGAGAGAGAGAGTGAAATGAGGGAAGTGAAATCCTGCAATAGCAGTCATACAATACATGCACCAGCAGCAATTGTCCATGACTGCAACAATAACTCGGAAGATTGGTATGCTGGTTTTCTGGTTGTATATATTTTTTCAAGTGAGCAACAATAATGATTTAAAGAGGGGAGAACGTACGTTAGGCTTTTTGGATTGTCTGTTTGTCAGTCATTTTTAAAAGACAGAGGCACATGCAGTCACTTAATATCAATAAAGCCGCAAGTGTTGTGTGTTGCGTTATCCATCGCCTTTCTAGTCGGCATCTCCGCTAGAATTGTCTCTGGAACCCGCACACATATTTGCTTATTTTCTGTTACTAATTTATGACAGCAACAATTTTAGTAGAAATGTGTTTGGTATAATATGATTCGGTTAAATAGGAAGATGGATAATTTCAGATTCATGTCCCTGAATGCAGCCTTCTACTTTTATCCTGTGCCCATAAATTACGCATTTAAGGCAATTGAACTTGATCCAAGTATGTACGCCAATTGAACAATAACAGTATGCAACTTGCCACTTAAAAAATTAACAGAAAAAGAGCCTCATCGACTCATCATTATTTAACCTACTCATTTTACATTTAGCTTAATTACAATACAATAGAGAGCAACATTTTGCACAACAGCAGCTAAAAGCCAACAAAATGAATAAATGAATGGGGTGTGCACCAGACAAGGCTTCATTTTTTCAGAACAGAATTAATTCATCTATGAACTTTTTTTTAAAGAAAAATGTGCCTATTAACTGGGAAATTCGACGATGACGTGTGGGAAAGGAAGTGGCCAGAAAGGGGAGACTTTTCTAATCCGCATACATTTACGCAGATATAAGTTCAAATGAGGGACTTGTTCATTCATTTCACATCCATTCAATTCAAGGCAAGCGGAGGGACTATATAACATGAATGTAAATATATGCGCTGTACAAGTACGAGTGCTCGGTCTCATGATGATGAATAAAACGATAAAGACTTACTAACTTGAACGGAACAATTTTTCCCTTTTTTACCTTCATGCTCTTTTTCGCTTCAACTATTTCCCTTGTAAGCTACTGCCTGCCAGTTGCCACTATTGCTGCTATGCGACACAGCTCACTTACGCTAGTAGGAACAAAAAGTTTCTAGGATACCAGAAAGGCAAACATTTACGGCTGGTAGGTTTTGTATTATATTATCATGAGTATCCAGCAACCAAGCAACGTATTGATACTTACCATCATAAAAACAATGAAATGCACCTGTATCTGAACACATGAAAAGAAAACAAAAACGTAAAAAATGCAATAAAGTTCATATATGTATGAAACATGAAACCCGCATTGCCACCATTTCCATTATCATTGAAATAGGGTATTTTCCAAACACTTCAAAAATGTGAACGTGATTTCTAAAGAAAATATAATAAATTTAAATGTTCATCGTAAATAATTAGCAAAGCCGATTTCTTGTATTTAACAAGCAATATGTATGCCAAGGTAAACAAGAACAATTTCTATTTTAGTTACATAAATGGATATAGTTCGTATAAAATATATTGCACGAGAAGGGGTTTATATTTCTGTTTTCTTTGATAGGAAAGGAGACAAGACAGAGGCAAAAAGTCAGAAGGCGGCTTCGGCGATGCAAGTTTACCGCCATCAGAGAAAATTTCGCGAGACACAACGCCACCGTCATCATCAGAAAACGACGAATTTCTATTTGGACTTGGGCATTATGGAGATCCGCATTCGTTTGCGTTCTACCAGTTGTTTTTACTGTTAGTTGATTTTATTTTTAATTGGACAATGGACCTGGCCCATGAAGATCCTTTGGCAGTTCTAGTCATTTTTGTGTAAGTTGTGCAAACATTTCGGTAGTGAATGTATACATAGTAAACATTATTAATAATACAAATTATGTTCTTTCCGTCTCCAGTTTTCAGAGTTTAGCCATGATCATCAACTTGATTTTGTACATTATGGCATCAGCCAGTCAAGCAATGCAGGTGGGCATCCACAAACGGGTAACCATACATCACTGGCTCAATCTGTGTATTTGTCTGTTGTACATGGCTCTCACGGGATGGTGGTTTATTTGGGCCCTTCGAAAATCGTGGCCTTCGGTCAGTGACCAGTTTAGCTTCACCTGGCCAGCAGCTTCCCTTCAGTCAATGAACGGTTCTTCAACATCAGCAGTTAACAACGGTTCCTTTAGAGGGCGGAGTGTTACCAGGAGATCGACAACCCCCGCAAATGGGAATAACGAAGTACCTGCTCCCCCGTTGATGAATGAAATCATCAAAGAACATCACACACTCTGGAGCAACGGGTTTTTGGCTTTGTACGTTTGTCATAGAACTGTAGCAATTCTGTACTATTTTATATACCTCCGGGCAACGTTTTTGGTGTTGAATACACCGGAAATCGACAAGTTTGCTGAGAAGAAAAAGACTTGTGTGGAAAAGTTGCTAGAAACGAGAAAAGCAGAGAATGAAGAGAAAGTAGGTAGATCACAGAGGAAGAAACGAAGCCTATTTACAAGCTCATACCACACTGGAGATGAACTTTCTCATAATCCACCATATTCATTGGGACTTCACGAATACATTTCCACGGAGAGTTCAAAATTTGCTTTAGAAAACGAGGCAGTGCGTCAGAGTGTGAGTCATGATGGTGGCGGGGTACCCAAGAAGAGCAAAGTCAAGCGACAAATTTTGTGGGCAGATGACCAAAACCCAGGAAGCAGTCATCAAGAAGAGGAAATGAAGTGGAGAGATGAAGAGGATGAAAATGTGGAGGTAAAACCGGTGAGTGTTCGAAAAAAGAAGCCACCACGGTCGGGAGAGTGGAAAAGTGAGCGAAATGAGGAAGTGGTTGAAACTGTCAGAGACTATTACGCTGCTGAGAGAAGTGACAACGATGAGGACGACGAGGATGAAGAGGCTGGTGATGGTCACAGCAAAGTACTGCAAGTGGAGAGGTTTAGAAAAGAGAAAACACACACTCGAGATAGAACAAAGCAAAGCAGCAGAAAGGTCTCAAGAAGAGGCAGCCAAGAGGAAGCTAGTGGGAAGGAGTAATAAGATTGTAAAAAGCACTTTAGCGGTGAAAGATATGCAAGGTCTAAAGTCGTCAGTTATTTGTGAATGAAGATAAACTTGTGCGAAGTGCATCATACTTTTGAAAATCTTTACATTTTTGTTGAAAATATTTTTTTCGTGTATTTTGCCAAGAAAGCTAATACTCTAATGAATTGCTAGTCGATATTTTTTAATAAATTACAGTGAAACGCAGTAAATTTTTGAGCATTTTCAATAATAATCCATCTAAAAGTTGAGTAACATCAATTACAATAGCGAATGAGCGAAATACATAATCTACATATAGTCTTCGAAAAGGAAATAATTTGGTTTTCTCCAATTCCGTACCCAGCGGCGAGTTAATTTCCTCCACTGAATGAGCAACGCATTTTGAGATTTGTTTGCCTAAATACACGTAATAAAACATTGAAATAGGAAACATATGTTCATACGTCGTGTATATATTTATTATGTGCGTATGGATGGAGTTTTTAGTAACGGTTATTTCGCCAAGAAAACACCATTTGTCTACACAAATTTACAAGTTTCATGTCCTGCCTTTTTGGCGTGTTGCCTGGCCAAGTCAACGTTTTCGTCCATTCCACATTACACATACGTGAACATTGCCAAATCCCCTCTGGGACGCTAAATCACGTTGATAAGTGTTGAACGGAAACCGGTTGCTTTTTGCCCGAGTTCATTTCCCCTCTCTGCTACACGTCGCATTGTCTCTTGTCTAATTGCCTCATTGCCTTATATCACACCTTTTTATCTCTCCATTTGCAAGCAAATATCTCATATAACAGCAAAGACAAACCAGGTTGGCGACATTTGTTATGCGTGGTTCAATTTATCTATCTAAGAAATAGGTACACTACCACTGCCACAACTCTGCGGTTTACAATATGCTACAAAGATATAATTTGTTTTTACAATAGTGCTGTCTTTTCCCCCTTTTCTAGATAAGAGGCAGCGTCCCTGGCTTTACTATGGGTTTACTCTAACTCTACAGTAACCGTGCTGAAATTCTTTTAAAAACCAGTGGCTTTTCAAAAGGGTTGCCAACACTCTGTTTCAACTCTGCATAAAATTATCCCTGTATATCTTGCTCTTCATGAACTGTAGCTTTACGTTGACCCTAAAACACTGCCGTGCTCACCAGTAGCATAATGATCGACAAGTGTCCCTGATTTATGCAAGTGGAAAAATACAACACATTTTGGCATTCCTCTACTCTCATTTTATAGATGACTAGGGGAACGGTACATATTATATGTACATATTATGCAAGATTTAGGTGAACGCGCATGCCCTCTCAATATGACTCTCCAAAGCCCTTGAGCTCCACAGGATTACTTGCAACTGCATTTCTGTAATCCTACAAGAAACCTGACTGCAATTTAGGAGACAACTGTGGCTGCTGGTCCTCTAAAGCAAATCTGCTTTGTTTAAAAAATTAAGCAAACTTTTGGCAAAGCCCACCAGGGAATAGTCTTCGTTTTAAGTCCCTGGATTGGAAAATGAGTGGGGTAGCGAAGAGAAAAAAGCAACTATACTTTACAAAGAAAAGTTGCTTGGTATTTTATGATGAAACGTCGATATGTCCCTGCCAACGTATTACCAATGCTTTCCTCTTCATCGGTTTTTATCACCGCCACAGCTACGTTGTAAAAGAAGAGGATAGATTGTGAGTGGAGCATGTTCCAGATTATGAGCAAGTCCATGAAAAGGGTTAGAGATTTTTAGCCCTGGTAAGAAAATCCCAGCAAAAACACACTTAGAAAAAAAAGCATCCTCCTGCGGCGTGTATATGTGTATCTTTTTTTTATATGGACAGTTCGTCATATAGTCTCAATACTCAAGCACGCAGCGCTCACTTAATGAAT
This sequence comes from Callyntrura guangdongensis, assembly GCA_027744295.1. Lineage (NCBI taxonomy): Eukaryota > Metazoa > Arthropoda > Collembola > Entomobryomorpha > Paronellidae > Callyntrura > Callyntrura guangdongensis. The sequence continues at coordinate 16,858 of JAHZNB010004846.1, forward strand.
TGCTCATCGTCTCTCCATTGTACTTCCATTTTGCATCCAGTACTCACTTCATTGTCCTTGCTGCCAAAAATATCTCTTCTTTACAGCAGCTTTCACTTTCTGTCCCTGGACGTAACGTACGACACGTAAAGTGTATCTTCTACCAAAAACAAACCAACCCACATCCCAGCACGGCATCTCTCCACTCACCATCATCATCATTATAACAGCTTGTTTCTCTTTTCCCCTCTTGTGAATATTGCTTACTTACACTCAGAAACAAATTTATGGCTTAAGAGGCACTTCTCTTACCTACCCACTCTAAACCGCTTTGTTGTTACAGATGAAGAGAGAGAGGGAGAGAGAGCAAGAGTTCCGAAAATGAGTGGCAGCAACAGCAGAGAGGAGAGAAAAAAGTGGAAACTAGAATGAAAATCGGCTTTAGTTGGGTTACATCCCATCCCATTATTTTAACACGGCGCTACATCACACAGCCAAGCCTCAGCCCTTTCTTTTTTTCCCTCTGAAAACCATTCCAAATAACTAGCCCGCTAAATTCCTCAATTTCCCACTTGATGTGAGCAAACTAACAAGCGAAACCTAATATTCTGTGGTAATCATTTTTTAACCTACACCCAGCTTTTCCTCTGCACTGGAAACAAAAGTGTTAATTGTTCCATCATAGAGCAGTGTAGTGGGAAGGGAAGAAATTTTAAGGAACTGTATATGCATGCATGTGTGCAAGAGTAGTGTAATGCTGCCAGTGATGATGCTTGGATGGAGTCTAGGCAAGCATGCTCAAAACCAAATTCCAAATGGAGGCTTGGTCTAATACAGTGAACGATAATCTAATATCAAATACCCATATCGTAGTTGAGACGTTGGGGTTAATCAGGTTAATCTGTTTGCTAATGCTACTCCATTTGTAGAATTCACTACACCGGATGTAATGTGCCATACATATTTACGGTATATTTGACAAAAACTTTGTCCGTTCTAAAAAAACGACATGTATGGTGATTTTATGACATGTCATTTTCTTATACGTATATCCGCTTGGGCTTTTGTTTTAGACATATTTTCCGGGAGCCTGTAAAACGATATGATGTCGACGTTAGTACAAATGGAGCATCTGGTCATGTATCATCAACTTCATTACTTTCGCCACTACCACAACAGTCAAGGTTATTACCTATTTATACAATTATCCATTTTGCTTAAGCGCCACCACAGCTAGCCTTTCTCCTTCTCCACAGTCGCCCTGCACTCTCACACACTTACAGTGACGCACACACAGAGCGAGTATGAGTAAACGAGTGTATCATCATCACAGGGCTTTTTTCCTCTTGATGATATCATCTAAACTTTTCTTTCTCTCTTCACTTATTCTATATGTATACCTATACAAAGTGTCTAGAATCCGCGGTCCATTACACAGGCAACATTGTATTATGTACCTATGCAGCTAGCAGCAGAGCCACTTGATTCAATTCGACTTCTTTTCTTTCTTTCTCTCTCTCTCTCTCCCACTAAGCGTAGTAAAGGATCAACAACAAAAATAAAAAACTAGAGCGGACTACCAAAGGCAGTTGTGAAAGGGAAGTGAGATGAAAAGGAACAAAAACTGGGTGGAGTTGGGGAAGGAGTGTATAGAAGAAGAGAAAAACTGAGAGCCGTTTTCTGTAGACATGCAGCAAAAAGAGAAATAGAGAGGGAGAGAAAGGCCTTAGTCTACGACAATGATGACGACGACGATGATGATGATGTCCATGTTGATCTCCCATTAATCCGTGTATTTATATCATGATCTATTTTTAAAGTAAACAACATCATGTCTTGTACCTTTCACCGTTTATGCACACACGAGTATTTACAAGACAGCTCTGCTACCTATCTACACAATGTAGCCGCTGGCTCCCCATTTTTACTTCCTCCCTGATACACCGTGGCTGATGTGGTAATACAATAGCTGTCTAATCAACCGGAAGCTTGTGTACTCACTCACTCAGTTGGTAAAAGTCATCATTTTCCCTTGCCTTTTTGCCAGGGCATGACTCTCCCTCTCTCTCTTCCGCCTCCGAGCTACCTAACCACAGAGACGCCACTGGTAATATGATGGGCAGGCTAGCTCACACCGAGAGAAAAAAATCTTGATCACTTTCCAGCAGAAGTTTACCAATAACAGGAACAAGTATCTGTATAATATAGAAGGTAGGTAACCTTGTGTGTTTTCCTTGGGGAAAACTCTATAATTCTCATAAGCCAATACAAAAGCAAACGAAGCATTTTTGCTGCCAACAAATAATTCCACTTTGAATACTTGCTGTCCGTAGATGTCGGGACAGTACACCGTAGTGTGTCTGTTTGTACTACTCGTGTCTGAATTTGAAATATATTGCGGAATGTGGTGGAAATGAAGACAAAACTGGAAAAAAGTCACAACCACCATCAAGCAGAAAGTATAGTGTGCCGGATGAGGATGAGAAGATATACATAGACCCAATAAATAGAGAGAAAAGACACGCCTATAAAAAATAAGTTACACGTTGCTGCTGCTGCCGCCGCCACACTCTGCATGAAACTCTATCTGTTTTTCATTACATTCCCATGAAAAAAATATTTGAAACGTTGAATATGTTTCTGTCGACATTTTTTTCTTCCTCTCTGCCTATCAAAAATGTAGTGCCATTTCGTGTACAACAAAAGACTCCTCTGATGCTGTATTTTGTTGTGTACGCGTCCCAAGTACGCTCACTTTTTTTAGGGGCACTAGCACCACCACCACCAGCTCATTGTGTATTCCGCCTAAATCTCATCCTTCTGCTTGTTTATTCCTTTTTCGTATACCGTGGGCGCACAGACAAGGAACCAGGTCTGTTGTATGTGTGTGTATGTATGTGCAGTCTCTTGTCTGCTTTTCTGATCGCCGAAAGAAAAAAAGATAAAAAAATATATATACATGTAAAAGCTTGAGGAAAGGAAAAGCTGTGAGAGTTTTTTTTGTTTCTATGCTTCTTCTCTGGTGGTGCTGTAATAACAGCATTTTTATCCTTGTCGTTGTTCAGATTTTTCAAGCAGATTGTGTAAAAAACGAGCAAGAAAGAGGATCACAATAAATGATTTTTCTTTCTTGATCTGACTCCTCTTCCACACAGACAGCGCCACACACATTCACAGGCCCAAAGAATGTACGTGCATACAAACATGCTTTCTTCTTTAGCTTTAAGATTGTATTAGTAAACTGGTCTTGAGAGTTTACGTTTAGGTGTGGGGATGGAAACGACTTCGGGTCATATGGATATGTCTATAAATGCATGTACTACATTTGGGCCACATATGTGTCTGTGTGTGTGCGTGTGTTTTGTTGAGAGCATATTACATAATAATAATAATATTCTATTGGTGATGGTAAACGGTAATGGTAAGCAATTTCCGAGCAGTACGTGCATGAATATTATTTTCGGTGATGTTTAGTGCTAACTTGTATGTATGTACATAGCAAGCATTATTATTATTACTATCATTACACAGACATATACATAAAGTACAAGGATGTCTGCGAATTTGCCTGTTGAAGAAAGGGAGAGATTTTATTTCCTTTTGCGCTCAAAATTGAGCAAAAATACGCAGATAAAGCATTAGAGATACCCCTTAATATACGTACACATGTGCCACATATATACAGCACGATATGGATATTATTTAAAGGGAAATGGGCAGGAAACTGATGTAGAGAGTGAGATCTCTTTTTCATCTCGCTCTCTCTCCCCCTCTCTCCTTTTCATTCTTCCCATTCATTTTTCCATTCATGATGATCCTTTACACGACTGTATGGCTCGTTCTCTCACCAGAAAAGCATACTTAAGGACGTAAACGAAGAAAAAACTCCTTCCCGAAGGTCGTGACTATAGTGGCCATGTGATGATGGGGATGGGTGATCTGCAGCTTCCGTTTCCCGAAACCTTTATGTGTTTAACCTATCCAGAAGAGATGGAAAATTTTCAAGAAAAATGTTATGTGTGTGTGTTTTTGGCCATTTTTGGCTTGATTTTGGCTAAAATCAGCAAAAATGCTGGAGACATAACAAAAAAGTAGGAACGTTCTCGTTGTTTTCTTTTATTTCTTTGTATTAGGTACATATCATCTCTCGCTCCCTAGTGTACGCCACATACTTTGGTTCATTTTAATGACGTCTTCTGCTTATGACTATGCCATTACCTTTTTCGCCGCCGGAAATTGATAGATAAGAGTACGTGCGCGCACCTTTTCATTGACGAGAGGGAAAAGAAAAAAATGTGTAGGAGGGATAAATACGTCCACCAGGTACATGGTTAACGTGGTGAAACAGCAGAAAATTAATTTTGATTTGTGGGACAAGGAAAAAGGGAGAGTGTAGAGGTGCATTACATGATATTTCTTACAGTCTCTCTCTCTCGCTCACTCTCTGAAGCAAGTGGCTTTACACAACCGTTGCAGCCGGGTAGCGTTTTCCACTTTTCCGCTTCTTCACTATACTACGTATTTCTTGTGTAATCTGATGCCATTCTTCATTTGACGTGACTTTCAGAAGAGACTACCATTTCTTCCGCACACGGTCACCATGGACTTAGCATGGACTGTACCCCGAAACACGCTAAACGAGAAACTGCTGCAATGAAGAGGAACTAGCCAAGAGGAAAAGGATGAAAGAATTTTTTTTATATCAATTCAATTCAATCGAGAGTATATAAAAGACTGTGAGAAGAGACAGGGGAAAACATGTCTCAGAATAGGAGAGTTGAAGGAGAATGAGACTAAAATGGCAGAAAAGGAAGAGAGAAAAAATGTTCTAAACCAAAGCCACTTTTCCTTTTTTCCTTTTCTCTCTCTCTCTCATCCTTCTACTTGAGTGAAAGATGTGTGCAGTTAAGCAATAATAAGCTCCTCAAGAGGAGAAAATAGGAATGTGCCGTTATACATACATTACAATTCCACTCAACATGATAGTTTTTCTTGGCTATCTCGTGTCGTAATAATTATCATTATTGCCACTGCCAGAGAGTACGACTGTCATTATTAAAGAAAAAGGAAAGCAAAAAGAAGTGATTTCCTCATCTGCTAGTGCTCCTGTTTTCTGCCTTCTTATGCCTGTCTCCATCATCTATCCATCTAGAACAGCCATGGTTACTTTTTACAGTGCCTAGTAGACTACACGCCAACCAAAGAGCGTGTTATTCTACTACATGCACACCTCTGACAATTGGGTAGTACCAACAACAGCTAAACTGATGTTAAAAAACCGTCCTCTGGATTTTTCTTCTATTATCATCATCATTTATCGCTATACATATTCCTTGAGAAAGCAACTTTTTTCCCGTTCCGTTTTCACAATGTTTCCTCTCTGTGAATGCTGCTTAGAGCAATTTTTCCCCAAAAACCTAGACGGAATTAACCGTCACGGAACTGTAATATAGTATTACCGATCCAATGAAATTTTGAAAACTCTGCTCTATAGCTTTAGAGCTTTCTCCCTGTAGCAGTCTTTCCTACTGCTACTATCATGGTGTGCCCAAAAACAAGCTACTTTCCAGTTATTTTTTCAGTATAACAAAACGGCCCGAAAAGGGAGAGTGAAAGTGAGAAATAGAGAGACACACAGCGAGACGGCAAAAATATGTGTGGAAGATAGGCACACTTCACGACATTCAAGTATGTCTGTCTTTCTATATATGGATGCATATGCTTTTAGTACTTGGCTTATTTTATTTGCTATATAGTATTTTTAAGCTTGCCAAAAAAACTATCCGGAACCTTGCCAAAAAATTGGGCTGGATAGAGATAGAGCGTGAAAGAAGCATCATCATCACCGTTACAAGAAACGGCCAGCAGGAGTGAAAATGAGAGGGAGACGTGTAGGCAGAGCATATAGCGCGGGTGGCGGCAGTGGAGGAGTAATGTGGGCAAAGTCAAAGCCAAGTCAAGTAAAGCAAACATAGCAGCAGCAGCAGCAGCAGACGCCTTTTATGTAACGCAACGTTATATGTGTGTCTGTGGCGGAGGAAACCATATAGCAAGCCGAGTTAAAAAGGAGTCGTCAACTCATTTTTAGCAAGGCAAAACTTACAATGTGGACCAGTGACAGGAGAAAAAAGTGGCAGAAGAGAGACAGGAGGAAGCCAGTATAAAGAAAAGTAGTACCTATGCGTGTCTGTATAGATGCATACGAACAGAATATAGATATAAAGATATTTAGAAAGCCTAACTGTTCACGCTTCTCACCATATCAATAATCTACAAAACTACATGCATACACCTTTATAATGAGGTAGATGTGCATTATTTCGCTGTGCATTAGTGTATATGAATAGCTACGTATTTGGAGTACACCGCACCGTTAGTGCAAAAGTTAGTTTCAGTTTTTTTTCTCCTCTTCAAGTCAGACACACAGTTTGGTCAGATTGAAAGTGTGAGTTTTGGTTGGTTTACTCAAGAGCTTATTTTAGCTCTTCGCTTTGTGTAATTTTCAGGGGAAGAGGAAACAATTTTTATAGCTGGAAGGGAATCTATATATAAAACCTCGGTGCAAATAATAACAGTCTGTCTGTCTGTTGTCTATCTTGCTATGTGTGTATACTCGCGCGGGGGTATGCTCCATATACCTAATTCTGGAATTCCCACTGGCGCACATATAAAAGGAGAAAACTCACTTTGAAAAAAAAGTAAAAAGGGAGTGTGGGGCAGAACGTATAACAAGGACAAATGGATATTTAAATATACATAATATGAGGAAATATATCTATATATATGGTTCCCCTTGTGTAGCCAGGAGCACATAATGGATAAAAGCGTGTTGGAAGGAGCGCAGAAAATTTGCAAAAACTGAAAGGGAGAGAGAGAGAGAGAGCAACATTTTTTTCTATATAGAAATGTGCATCATAGGAAAGCAAGCACGAGCAGCATACAAATTTAGTGGGCTGTATTGTATATACTTTCTTTTATTTTCTTCTGCTTTCTCACTCCAGTCAGTTAGCTCGTATATCCGTTCCGCATGTATGTATACAAGAAAAAACTGTATTGTATGGCGTGTAATGTGTAGATCGATTGAAAAGGGTTTTACATAAGACTGTTCCTCTGTTATATTTACTTCCTATACCGCTTCAGCCTTTTTTCGTTTTGTGAGTTGGGAGCGAACAGAGAGGGAGAGAGAGAGAGAGAGAGCAAGGGTGGGTTTCCTTTGCTTTCTTTTCTTTTTGAAGTTTGCTTGCTTGCTTATTATAATCACCATCAAGTGACGTATCTAGGTAGATGAATGTATGTATTTCGTTGTGTATTGCTTTTATACCTATGCTCTGTTGTTAGGCCCGTTCGACATCGTACATGTTATACAGGCACATATATTATACACATACAGCTTTTTCTCGGATACTCCTCGCTCGGTTTCCATCCGAATGGGTCACTGGCCATCCGAGCCCGTGGCGGCAGAGTGTCTCCAGTTGAAATCTTTTAGTCGCATTGCAGCACACGATAAAATGATCATGGAACACACCTACTTACCACTTACACATGCATCCTCTATATAAATGTATGAACATTTAACATGTGTGTGTGGGGGGTGGGGGTGTTTGTACAATCTGTCGTAAATGTGTAGTTGTTTATATGCTGCTGAGCCCTTGATCACATATCACGGATGTTTGTTGAATGAAGAAACAAATTTTATTTCACAAAAATCAGTTGTGGTTGTGTATATATGATGCTTTTCCGTGTTTGATCTTTCTGTATAATTCTCTAGGAACTCTTTACGCACAAACATACATTTTACGTATGTTAGGTACGTGTTGGAGATTTGTACCGATAATGTCGACGATGATGATGATTATGTTGTTGACCATTGACTAAAATGATGTACAGCCTTGTGGCAACCTACACGCAGCAAAGTGGGTTTTTGTTTGATGTTTTGCTTTCAACTTTTCCATTTTTTCCACATTTTATAATGTCTATAATCGACGAGACTGTAAATCTGCCACTTTCCTCCTGTTGGCCTGACTTTTTTGCTCGGTTGCTGGTTGTAGGCCTTGGAGATAAGACATGTTCGGCATGTCACAGTTGTCAACGGATGTATGTGATGATGGGCTATACATCTCTGGTCCCATCATTTGCACATGTCTGCCATATTCTCCTAAAAAATCAACATTTTACGGTCATCTCCGGTTGAACAAAATTTCTACATGCCCGTGAGTGAATGCATGAATGAATTTTGCTGGAGGAAATATCGAACAAGTAATCAATGGTTGGTGACAACAATACCCATACTAAAAAAATATTATTAATAATATGCATGTACATTTGTTTATATGTCATCTTTTCTTTTGTCAATTCTGTTTGCTTTTTTAAAAAGGCGTAAAAAAAGGAATAAAGAAAAAAGGGACAATAATAACTTGTGGTTGATCATGTAATGATGGTGGTGGTGGCATACCAGTTGTTGTGGTAGTGGAAAAGCCGAAGCGTGGTAGTAGTGCTTGGTTGGTACAAGCGTTCTCTTCTTGCCACTTTTTTCAACTTTTACTTTATAGCTCACAGCGTGTAATTTTTACAAGGCTAAAAGGGAAAAAAATCGGCGGAGGAACGACTACTTGTTTTTTTTAAAAAAGAGAGCGAGAGAAGTGCAATGCAATGTCGAATGAAGAGTGTAATGCATGAAAATAAGCGGTACGTATGTACGACTATAATATTCCTGTTACCAGTTACCACAGTGGGTATGCTCACCACTAACTCATCGTCGTCGACGACGTCGTCATCATCATCAACATCGTCGTCGTCATGATCAAGGGAGCTTCCCCTCCTCTCTCTCTCTCTCCTCTGGTGGCAGTGGCAAGGCAAGAATAGTAAGTAGTAAGTAAGCACTACAAAAGGTTTTCTACATGGTTTCGGTTCTGCTGCTGCCCTGCCTTTTTGCCTGTCTCTCTGTATGTCTAACTGCTGCTGCTGATCTGATTGTGTACTGGAGAGAAAAGAAAGTGTGTAGTAGTGAAGTGAAAGTAGCGAATGGTGGCAGTGGTGGCAGTGGTGGAGGGGATGACGATGATGTTGATGATATTATAGCTGGCACTACTATAAAAGTGAAGCATCTACCACTGTAAAAAGCAATATAGGAGCCAACTATCTGTTCCTATAAATGGGATGAATGTACCTGCTCACTCTGGGAATGTATAGTAGCAGTAGTAGCAGTGGTGGTGGTGGTGGTAATGGTAAATGATATTGTTTGTGAGTGTAAAAAGAAGAAATAATAGAAAAACGAGCGAGAGAAAAAAGGAATAAGTGGAAGAAGTAGAAGAAGAGGAGGAAAAAAAGTCTGTTGCCTTTTTTATTTACTTGACACGGTGTGCAACTTGTTATTATAATACTTCTACAACTACTGCTGCTACTTCTACTCTTCTATATACTAAGCTAATAGACACTGATACTACCAACATCACTGTTAGGTTATTAAACAAAAAGAAGTAATAGCACTACTGATAGTACTGCTATACAACCACCACCACTAATATTGTTGCTGTTATTGTTAATATTATTATTGATGATGTCGTGTGTGTGTGTTTTCTTTAGGTGAAAGTAAACGAGATGATGATGTTGAGAAATTGGTTAGGCGTGAGTATGTGTGTGTATGTATAAGCGAAGAGCATAAATAATAATAAAAGGAAAGCGTGAAAGTGAAAAGAGGAAGTGAAAATTATAAAGGTGAGGAATAACATAAAAGGGGGCATCATCATCATCCTCATATTTTTTCCGATGATGAGATTTATGCCAAAAGTATTGTTCGTTGCCTTGTGGTGTGTGAATTACGAGCGAGTTAAGTAATTAGTAGCTCAAGGTCAGCAGTGAGGGTATAAATCAAAATCAGTTTGTTTGTTTGTTTTTTTGTTGGACACTTTGTTGTGAAATGGTGGAGGAAACACCACTTGTAATCTGCGGAATGTGTACGAGTTGTAAATAACTGGTGTTTTTATATTTTTCATTTTTTTGTCCTTTTTCCCAGGAAGAACAAGTCTACTCGCGAAGATACAACTTTCTTCTCCTTTGAAGTCTGAATGAAGGTGTGGGGAACGGGAGGAGTAATTTTTGTATAATGTTTGGAAGGATCGTTTTCTGTCAAAATTGTAAAACCAACAACAATAACAACAATTTTTGTTATTGCACCTTAACATCAGCAACCGCTACCACTTCCTCCAGTCCCTGTTCGATTGTTACTACATTTTCTACAGTTAAAACTTGCCCTGTCCCAGCACATCAGTCCTTCAGTAGTAGTAATAAAAATTATTGTTGCAATAATATATTTAATTTGAGCAGCAGTGGCAATAAAAATAGATTTAGTGGTTGTGACGAGAACGAAAACGTGAGGTGGGGAGCAGAGTCCTCTTTCGTGGCTTGGCGTTGCATGGACGGTGACGTGAGAATAAATGTTGAAAAGGAACTGTAAAAATGAAATAGTGCATTAAAAAATTCGTAATAATTTTCGCGAGTGAGAAACTGACTGTTTAATTAAGTAAAAAATAAAGTAACAAGTGAGACGTGTAGATAAGAGTGAAAGTTTCAAGGGTGGCATTCCAGGTGCTCTTCATCAACGGAAGTTAGTATACAATTTTTCGTGGAGTGTTAAAGTGCAATTTTTAGACGTAATTACAAAGTAATAATCTAGTGGAAGGCCCAGCAGCTTTCTAACCACCACCAGTAGCCAAGATGACGAGAGACAGATTAGCCGCTTTGAAAGCGGCTCAAAGCGATGACGATGAGTCGGACATGGACGAAGTTCAACTCAACATGGAAGCCAGAGATGGCTTCATGGATGAGTTTTTCGCAGAGGTAAGATATTCAGACAATTTTCAATTTACCGGTTTGATATATTTTTGAATGACGAAGGGATAATTTAATTTCCCAACTTAATGAATTTGGTTTTCAGGTGGAGGAGTTACGAAAAATGGTGGAGCGGATATTACAAGACACGGAGCAAGTTAAAAAAGTTCAGAGTGCCATTCTATCCGCTCCAACCACTGACGAAAGTATGGAAAATTAATTTTGTATAAAAAAATAAATAATTACTTGGTGGGAATTTTATTTTTATTTTTTGAAAAAAAAAAATTGTCTGACAGAAATGCAACAAGAACTGGAAGACCTTATGGCAGGTATCAAAAAGACATCAAATCAAGTTCGCTCCAAGTTGAAAGGTGAGTGCATTTTGTACATGAACAAATTTAATTAATAATTGCATAAATTTGTTAGAAATTTCCTGCTATTAGATTTTTTTAAATTGTTTTTTCCCATCGTTTGTAGCAATCGAACAAAGCATTGAACAAGCCGAACAATACAGTGAGTCACCAGCAGATGTTCGTATCAGAAAAACACAACATGCCACTCTTTCAAGAAAGTTCGTTGAGGTGATGACAGAGTACAATAGGACTCAAACTGACTACCGAGAGAGATGCAAAGGCAGAATTCAGAGACAGCTTGAAATTAGTACGAGAATTTCAAAATTTTCAAAATTTTGTTCACGCATCATTAAAGCTACTTATGAAATGGCTGGAATTTGTACTGAAATATTTTGTATTATTTTGGCATAATTAGCTGGAAAGCAGGTAGCGGATGAAGAGCTGGAAAACATGTTGGAACAGGGAAATGCTGCCGTATTCACGCAAGGGGTACATTTCCGTTTTAATTGCTCCTTTCCGTCCTCTTTTGTATTCCTCACAGAGGTCGTTTGTCATTCAATGTAATCACCTATAAATTGTGCACTATTGTACATTTTTTAGATTGTAACGGATACGCAACAAGCCCGACAGACGTTAGCAGATATCGAGGCGCGTCACCAGGACATAATCAAATTAGAAACTTCTATTCGGGAACTGCATGACATGTTCGTGGACATGGCCGTTCTTGTTGAAAGCCAGGTAAATGGAGGAAAAAAATAATGGAATGACATGTTGTGATATATTGAAAGCGACACAGCCCGTGCGTGAAATTTGTCCTTTTTTTGGATGGTGAATGAACAGACGCACATACACATATAACAGCACAGTTTTAGCGTAACGTTGTGTTTGTGTACCCAGAAAAACAGCTTTTTCCATTCCCACCATTAATTTTACGACTTTGACGAAAGATGATGTTGATAGCCGTAATAGTAGATGCTATTTTTATGTTAGTTTTAGTTTTAGTCTATAAAAGTTTTTTTTGTACAACTTTTGACATAATGTATCTATATGTAATATTATTGTATATATACATATACTTACACATGGCACAATAATTTGAGATACGGCATCACTCATGGAATTTACTTTTGTATGCCTGCAAAAGGCAGTGAAACCAAAAAAGAGAGAAGGGACGACTGGGAAAAAGAGTAGTAATAGTTTGGTTGTTTGGTAGGATTTTGCGAGCGAGAAACGTAATAATGAGATTGGAATTCAAGCTGAATACTAATGAGTTTTCTATACATGGATTAGTAGTTTTGCTACATAAATTCAACAACATTACACTGGCATATATATGTGCATTTATATGCAATCCGGTGGTCATGAAACGAAGATGACGTTGGTAGTTGTGAAAGCGAAACAGGAAGGAAGTTTTGCTGTTTCTCGTAAAAAACAAGCTCATGCAACCACTGCCATTTTTTCCTAGGATTTTTTTTGCATGCACACATGTGCGATTACAGTTTAAGCAATAAAAATTAACGGAATTTATTTTCCTATTTGAAATTATTTTAAGACAACAGCAAGTATTGTGTGTAGACTTATATATTTACTTAAATATGTACGTACATTTTTAACAGGGAGAAATGATAGATCGAATCGAGTACCAGGTCGACCACGCTGTGGACTACGTGGATCGGGCCAATAAGGACATGAAGAAAGCCCGAGAGTATGAAAGTAAAGCAAGAAAGGTACAAAAATATTGTTTCCGTCAAATAATGCTGATTATCGGTTAAACGCAATAGCAAAAAGAAAAAAATTATGTTCTAACCAACTGAAAATTTGTCGTGCTTTTTACAGAAAAAGTTGATGATTCTCGCCTGTCTTCTGGTAACCGGTGCCATTATGGTTTCCACTGTCGCCGGCTATTTAGGACTCTAAAATCAACCAACAAAATATACATATACATAACTACTACCGTAGAGAATCAAAGAAGCAAAAAAGTGATTACTTATTAAAAAAATCTTACGTTATACTTCATAATACTTCATGACGATGATGCAGTTCTCTTCATCATATACATTCCTCATGTTACAAGAACAACAAACAACCATTCAACCATCTACATTTATTACGTAAACTCTCCTCCACATTTTAGCAGTATCCCACCCACCTTCTCTACACTTTTAATTCACACAAAGTATCAAAACTCGCTGATTGAAAACCAAAAACAATTTTTAATTCCTTCGTCGTCAACGCTTCTTCCAGACTACAGCTATTATGACTCTTCTTATTGGTCCACATTTCTCCTCTCTCCTTCTTCCTCTTCTTCTGTCTTTCTTCTTGGTTTGGAAACTTACAACGATCGTCTATATCCAACTGACGACGTGAGGAGATCCAGATATCCAGAAATTAGAACATATGATCAAAGTTTGTATCTGCTGAACACGAAAAGTTTTAATCATCCAACAACACTATCATCATCACACCACTGCCGTCATTGTCGTCGAAGAAAAAAAAGAAGATGGAATGTCCTGCTTATCATTATCGTGTTTTCGTGAGAGGAGACTATCAGCTATGTGACGAGAACTATTTGTATGTAGCATACCTATATCTTCCTATACTTCCCCAGAGAATATTTCAAAACAGGTATATCACGTTGTTACCTCTTGTTATTCATTACTTATTATTATTTTTATCGCTTTACGTATCATAACTCCGCTGTATTATTAGTTTACCTTAGCACACACTTTTCAAACTTTCAAACTCGTTAAATTCGAAAGAAACCTCCCTCTCTCTGCTAACTGCTGAACTTCTACTACTGCTACTGGAATATATGTCCACTATAATCTTTCTGTAGAGTTGTCCATCGAGAGAAAAAAAACACGTCAAAAACCAAACACCTTTTATAGGTATGTTTCTTATGTGAACCTATTTAATACTTCATCAAATTGTTATTATTACCAGCGTGGAAAATATACTACTCCGTTGATTCGTATTAAGTTTTCATTGACTTGACAAGCCATATATGCAAGAATTTTAGATGTCAAAACGCTACCAAGTAAGCCAAAACTTTAAAATATACTTGCTTACCTACCAACCTACCTATTAGGTGCTAAAAAAATGCAGCAGAGAGGTGTCAAATGTGATTTTGCTGAGGATTATTAAAAATGTACTCGAAGCATTGACGACTTTCTTCTTCAACTTTACGTTGTTGCTTTACGGGACTACCAGTATAAAAAAAATTGGTTGAGTTTGATTAATTTTTGAATTGGCCAATTAAACTACTACAAAATGCACTCTTTTGACTTGATTTAAAAAAATCCTTTCCTCCCGCAACTAAATCATCTTCACTAAATCCTACAACTATATATAATATAACTATTAAATGATTAAAAAAGAGAGCAATATTATAATCCTATGAAATTCATATTTATTCGATTAAATTATTTATGCATTGATTGTTATAAACTGTCAAAATATAATTATGTATAGAATAGTTCGTGTATATATCAAACTGGTATTTGACGACTAAACTGGTAGGTAGATAACGTTGATAACCTTAATACCTATTTCTTTAAAATCAGAAAAAAAAATCATCTTTAGCATTCGTGAAAAAAACTCATTTACATTTTACAAGATACATTATGATGAAGAAGATGGTGACGATATTGTTGTATTTTGTAGATCATTAGTACTTGATCAAGTTCAGATGAAAAAAAATTAGTTGTTGTGGCTGTAATTACTAATAACAGCCATTATTTTACCATGATTAATGGAGAGATGCCTATGATTACATTTTAAAACGATTAAAAAGAGTAAACTTACAGTTCATTACTGAATCATGTTCATAATCATTCTTATCAAAATAATAATCATTATTATTATCATCATTATTATTAAAAGTTAGCACATTTCAACAAGGGAGAACCAGATTATTTATTGAAATGGAACAACAGCATTAACAAAAATTACTATAAAATGTTCATTACTTGTGTAGATTTTGTAGCATTCCAAAAACATATAACAGGACGACAGAAAACAATACAAAAAAGTGAATCTAGTCAATTCATTATGTCATACGTACTTACAACAATGAGTTACATACGTTAAGATGTTGATGTTCAGTTAGTGAGTATCTAATGTTTAACAAGAATCTCATCCAGGATTAAAATTTAAACAAGTTGTAAAAGTGATGTTGTGCTTGAGTGTGCGTTTTTCTATTTAAAAACACTGAATACAGAGATATAAATTTTTAAGAGAGGAATAAAAACAGCGGAGTATTGACTATCAATAAGAGTGATGAAATAGAGGCGAACGAATCGAATGCCAGTCAGCAGAGTATTAATAAGGCTGCGTTATATAAGTCTAGAGGAAAATCATAATAACGGAGAAATATAACGGTAGAACTACTTTTTGCCACACAATAACTACTAACAGTGCTGCTTCAAAAAGCCGTAAAATAACCTAGTGAGCTCAATCAAGATAATTACAAGTTTACTTCTTGCGGGTCAGGCCAGATTACTAGCGATATACCTTTTTGTTAAAACGATTTTCAAGATAGGGTATGTCACAAAATTATGACCACACTGGCTATAGCAGCAACTGAAACAGTCACAAGTTTCTGATTTAAAATTCTCAAAAAAATTGCCTTTCATTTTTACCTATTTTGCAAACAGCTAAACTACAACTAAAAAAAAACTTAGACATAGATGTTTTGTTTGCAGAGCCAAAATCAGTCTTGTTATTCCATTTTCAGTATTTAAATTTTGAAAAATAGCCTTGAAAATTTAACTGATAAGCTAATTAAATGAAAATACTAAGCAGCATTTAGATTTGTATTAAAATTTGAAGAAACGAATGCACATCGCGCCGTCAGGCACGTGTCAGCATCCAAAGTAAAATGTTCCAACTGATCTCAACAAGCTTATAAATTGTATAGAATGAAGATGAGACATCATGCAGCTATTTGTGTGCATCTTCAAACTTCAATAATAACAAAACATAATTATATTCCCGCGTTGTGTGAGTTAAAGTAACCAGATTGAATCAGATCTCAGAGGTAAATATTACAGTCTATATACATAACGCGATAACTAGGAACTCTTACTGCAAACGAATGAAAAGGATGACCTACTTTTTTCAATAATAAAAAAACTACATACATATTGTTCAATGACCTTTCTCTGACCCAACAACTGACTGCAATATCATGTAAAACCTGTGTAAATACAATTTAAAGAAAAGTACTGTTAGGTCTGAATTGAAAATCATAATATTTATAATATACTCGACTTTGTGTACTACTTAAAAGTACAACAAGAACTCTTTGAAAAATCATCATTAAATATGTTGTTGTCAATTGTGGAAGGTAGATAATGGTAATGGTCATACTTGTGTAATTTGTGGGAAGTTCAAGAAATTACAATGCTACGTCTACTACGTCTTTAAAAATGTCTAAAAGTACGGATTATTATTGTGGGAGTCCGCTATATGTGTATGTATATCTGTCGTAAATGTGTGTAACGTAAAACGTGTTTCGCTGTCTGTCGTAGTCTCTATATATGTACATATTGTGTCAGTGTCATATTTATCCATAATTGTTCATGTACTGTCAGTGTGTGTCAATGTCAATATGTCAATGTCAATCTCCCTACGTCGCGTTGTCTATGTCGCATTTAAGATAATAATGATATATGCTTTTTAAAATAGATTCGCACCACACAAATTCCTTCAAAATGTTTCTGACTGCTTCTGCTTGACAAGTGTAGTTACTTGTGTAATTAAATGCTACATGTGCTTATTGTTGTTGTGCCATTGTGTCGTGTCGTGAGTGTCCTTGTCAAAATCAGCCGTTTTCTTTATTCATGGAACTAACAACCACCATCAGAGCCCAGAGGTGCTTTCTTCCTGTCTTTTCCATTTTCTAAACTCCGACTTGCTCTTAACCGTGTTCTTGAAATTTAATTTTCAAAAATCTTTGAACTTATATACGTATTGTGAACGGTAGCTAGTTTGTTGTTGTCGTCGTCTTGTCTTGTGTCTTGTCTGTCGTTGTGGTCGTATAAAGTGTATCTTGTATCGCTATATGTAACTACATATTCGTCCCCTCGCCCCTAAATTTTCAGTAACCAACTAACCGCCTTGTTATCCTTACACAAACATCCTTAAAGACTTGATGCTCGTTGTTGTCAACACGGAATGTCTTTAACTAAGTGCTCTATTAGTTGAAGAAGAATCGTTGTTATCGTTCAAAGTTACTAATGTATGTCGTTGTAATGCAATTGTTAGATCGTCGTGTAGTTAGACTATATAGCTTTGAAACTAATGTATATAATTCTAATAGGAAAATTAATAGACACTTAAAACTACGTGCAGTTTTTCGTTGATCAACACATAACATTTTTAATTAGTGTACGTAACTAAATATTATGCATTCTTCTGTGTCCTATGTCGTTCGTTAATTGTCCATTTATACAAAATCTGTACTTGGTTAAGTATAGTTTAACTAACTGATTTTGTAAAAAAAGGAGATGTCCAGTCCATATACATTGTGTCCATACTAATTTATGGTAAACATGATGACATTATATAACTGCATAAGACTAGATGTTTTGTGCACAAATAAATCTGCACGGAAAGATACATCAAACTATTCTATACAAATTGGAGGAGAGAAATATTTCCGTGATAAAGGAAGTTTTTATAAAAAACTGACAATTTTTCAACAAGAGCACTTTCAGAATGGTAGTTGCCTTCACTAAAACTTATTAAGTGTTATTATTAACTTAATTAATTATATTATCATTAATTATTAAAATTACCTACTATCATTACCTAATTTAAAAAAAACAAACGAGAGAAACGAGTCTCATTAATGTATTGCATCGTTCGTGTAATAATTGTTTTACAGCCAATGTATTTATATTTGACTGTAGTTGATAGCGTGCAGTTAAGTATATGCAGTCACGTGCATGCCTGGTGTCCGTTGATNATTGCATCGTTCGTGTAATAATTGTTTTACAGCCAATGTATTTATATTTGACTGTA
This sequence comes from Callyntrura guangdongensis, assembly GCA_027744295.1. NCBI lineage: Eukaryota > Metazoa > Arthropoda > Collembola > Entomobryomorpha > Paronellidae > Callyntrura > Callyntrura guangdongensis. The sequence goes on from JAHZNB010004846.1 coordinate 35,043, forward strand.
GTTGATAGCGTGCAGTTAAGTATATGCAGTCACGTGCATGCCTGGTGTCCGTTGATGGTGTCTTGTGTCAAGAAAGGGTTAAAAATTACACAATTGCTGGCGCTACATTTATTGTATCGCTATATACGATAGGATTTCCGAGATTTTCATAAAGTTTTACTTTACCGTAATGCACTTTGTTTATGAAATACTCAGTTTCGAAGAAAAGCTCAGATTATGATGGGTAGGAAAGTGTTTTGAATCATTTTCAATATCGTTTAATCCCGTCCCGTTTATAGTTACATGCCAAAAGTGTTTACAAATTGAAAACATCACTTGACAACATTGAACAAACTTTTTCTGCCAACGGCAAATAATAATGATGATGACACTCTGGCAAAATGGGTTTCAAAAATTAAGGGTTAAACGGACTGTGTGTAGGACACCAATTATTCATTATCAATCAATACACTGGGTTTGCTTGAAATTGTTTACTTATTCCGTGCAGTAATTAAAATTTCTTGTTTTTTCTTTTGTATTAAGTTTCCTATGGCCGGCCATCCATTTCGTTGATAACGTTAAATTTTGAGTCAAGACCGTTTCCTCTGTTAGTAGATAGTAACGGAGTCAACACATACATCAGGTGTTTTCGGAGCATTATGTGTAATAAATCTAAAGTTTTAGGACTTAATATTATGTAGACGGAATCGTTCATTAAGCAACACTGTTAACTGGATACATTAATATTATCAAGAGAAAGGGAATATTATTACGTATTACACGGATATTCTCTCGACAAGAAAAAAACCTGCTCACTTCGTCGTGTGGTGGGTGTAATCACCGTCTTAACTTAAATTACTAGAATTATTGTGTATGTGTTTTTCTAAGAAATTTAAAAGCAATAAGAAGATTAATAAAATCTTCAGACTATTCAAAAACCGAGTGCTACACACGAATACACAGTTAAAGTTAGTTTCGCAATTAATAGACTTTCAGTGAGATCTTTTTTTGGCAAAAGGCAAGTAACATTCACAAGATTTATTAGTGAGTTTTGCGGATTTTATGTTTCGCACGATAACTGATCAATTTACGTTTTTTAACTTTATAAACGTAAAAGCTGATCACTTAATTAACCTTAAAAAACCAACAATAAAATTGGTCAGCTTAATTGTTAAAAACTTTGCCTATAATAATGCATCTTCCTCTCTTCCTGAGATGGTTTCTAAATAAGAATATATATATTTATCTACTTATTATGGAAGATGGATCTAGTTAACTAAAAATCTCAAAATATACAATGTGCAATAGAAAAAATATATCCAATACTTTAATCCATACGGTGATGATATATATACCATATTGATTAATTAATCGTTTATTTTAGGATTACTGATAAAGGAGACAACATTTTACTAACCACATTTTGAAATGTACTTTTCAAGTAAAAAAAGTTTTATCACAGTATACATTACTTAGTTTTAGCAAAGTAGAAATACATTTTAGTGTTTCATGAGACTTTAAGCATACCATTAAGTTAGAATAGGTCATAGAATAGAGTTAAAATAGACATATTATACAACTAAATTA
>JAHZNB010004847.1:0-20482 GCA_027744295.1 Callyntrura guangdongensis
CCGCTTCCCGGGGAAATTAGCTTTAATAATTAAATTTAGGGAAGCAGATCCGGCTCCCTTAGCAGGTGTTGTTGTAATCTTATATTATAAACGCAAGATGAGACGTTTAAATAATGTTGTAACTGGTACCTTGCAAATGTAGGCAGTACAAAGGGTACCAACGTGATGTTAAAAGAAATCCAGTCTCTCCAAATTACCAAAATCACTCCAAATTACTGCAATACCTCCAAAACAGTCAAAATCAATCAAAACTACTAAAATCTCCAAAATTCTTCAAAATCACTTAACATTACTCCAATCCCTTAAAACTGTCAAAATCATTCCAAATTACTCAAATTCCTCCAAAACTGTCCAGATTATTTCTTTTCTTTCATTTAAACTTTTCATTCAAGCTTAACTCTTTCCTTCTCCCTCAAATGCTTTATTTAACCCTTAATCATAACAATAATCATAAAACTGTCCTTGTCAATCCTACTAGAATTGAATATAATATTTTATGACATTTATTTATATTTATGCTTGCAACATTTTGTGATGCTCTTTTGAACACTAAATAATTTAAAATAAAATAAAAACATTATTTGTATGTGTTTTGGAGGCGTTTTGGGTTTCAGAATTATTAACTTTTGTAAGCGTAGCTTGAAAGTTATTGAGATTGAAATCATGTCTGTCTGTCTGTCTGTAAACGCTAGAACTTTTGTTCTACTTGACATAATCGAACCAAATTTTGTACACGGCTACCACCTTAGGTCAACATCTCTCTTGGTATTGAATTTCAACCCAGATGTCACTTCTGAGCGGATATATGGGGGTCACCAAGTCACATGCATTTACACTTGCATGTTAACTTGTACAGTATCGACGACATAACTTCCGAAAGTTACATATCCGAGTGTTACACCCATCTCGTTAGTAGAGGATTTGGCGACTATTAAAAAATCTGTTGGTTTTATGAATTTTGTAGAAGACATTATTGGAGTGAATTATACTGTTTTGAAGCCTTTTGAGAATTTGTAGTGATTTTGACGGTTTTGGAAGATTGGAGTAATGATAAGTGATTTTGACATTTTTGGAGGAATTGGAGTAATGTTAAGTGATTTTGACATTTTTGGAGGGATTGGAGTAATGATAAGTGATTTTGAAATTTTTGGAGAGACTGAAATTTGTAGAAGTCAAAACGGATCTTGAAGTCATTTCAGATGTCGTGTTATGTTGTTGGCGGCATTGGAATCGAATCATAAACTGTTAGGCGTTGTACCTCGAGACTTGGCACGAAGAGTTATCGTAACTAGAATTGATATTTCTGAAAATATGAAGCCGATTCTTCGTAAGTTGACAACAGTGTACAAACTAGTTGGAAATTCAAGTACCTTTAAATATTGCGGTAGCGTATCGGCTTCCCAGGGAAGCTGATCCGCGTCCCAGGGAAGCGGATCCGCTTCCCTGGCAATTATACTAATTTCTCATATTTAAACATTTCTTTAAAAGTGTCCAAACACATTCAATTTAATCAAATTTGAGTTCTATTAAATGGTGCAAAATTAGCTTGATTTTTCTATGGTCATTAAAGGCCATGATTTTTATTAGTTTTATAGATATGGAGTTAAATTGATAAATACCTTCAATATTAAATAAATTTCTTGCGGCCAGGACAACTTGTCTTCCGGCTGGGGATTAATTGTACAGAATTTTATGCTTAATTTTATGGTGAAAGGCATTTTTTGTCCTCAAATCGTCAATTTTGTCCGCGAATTTTTGAAAATAAATTACTGAAAAGGGAAGCGGATCCTCTTCCCAGGGAAGCGAGCTCGCATCCATTAAATATATAATAAAGCAAAATTACCTCCCAGGGAAGCGGAACCGCTTCCCAGGGCAGCGGATCCGACTCCTACGTAGGGAAGCGGATCCGGCTCCTGACCACTCACTGATGGTTAACAAGTGTTGAAGACTTTTTTAATGCAAGTTTTAAATAAGTCAAGTAGTTGAATTATATTCTACATGTTTGGTTTATAAAAACATTGTACGAACCGACCACTAATATGAATATGTTGATTTGTACTTGAAAATCAACACTGGTAAACTGAACTTATTGTTAGAAATGTTCAACCATTTTTGTATAATCGATAAGACAAGCGGCTTATAAATTACCAAAACAATTCCGTCTCTGAATCAACGTCGTTTAAAATAATTGCTGCGAATAAGTTCGACGTAATTCAACATTTTGAATAAGTTTCCCACCATAGACAACCAACATGAACAATAATCAGCTTCTCCTCTAGTCCTGTAAAAATGGAAATCTTGATGAGATTCGGGGTTATGTGGTCGTATGACATTGTAGGTATATCAAGCTCTCGATATTTATGTAGAAGTCGAAAATCGAAAAAGTCAAAGCGACACAGCAATTTCAATGAATGTATTTACAGTGTTGCAAATTGCATGTAGGATCAGAGTACACAAGGACAGACATGTGTTCATGTATGTGACTAATGTGACCATAGATGCAGTCCCAAAGATATAGTGTTACAATTAGTCTTGATACATGCAAACAGGGGTTGCCTGATAACAACGCCTTAGGTATTTTACATGATGAATAAACGGTGTACCTAAATGTAATGTCCCATTTTGGACAATTTACATTTTGGTTTACTATGCACCACCATATGCACTAAATGAAAGAAAAATGTGCCCGGAAATCGTATGCGATAGGAGCACGGTTATCAAATCTAATTCACTGAAAGCAATACAAAAGGCAAGAATACTGAAATGTGTAGGTTCCTTATACATAAAGCAGCTATGTCGGTAGGTAACAGAATAGGTAGTAATTGCATAGAGGGTACGTTGACTGCCAACAAATAAATTTTGTAAAAATCTCTTGAATGAATGATAAATGCTTTTTTATGAAGATGCTACTTTTCTTTCTCCTTGAATTTACGAATGCATGCGTTCAAGTATGTCTTCCGCGATGTCTGTTTTGTCTTTGCTATTATTGCCTTTGTGTATATATAAATCTGTAATGCGAATTCACATTGTGAAATGAAAATGAAAACCTCGTCCCTGGTGCTGTGCTTCTGCATGCCCATCGCATCAATCGCATTCGCATGGTCTTTTTATATGAGGTGAAGTGTACGTGTAATTGTGATAGCGGCTTTTGGTCTCTAACCGCAATAAGGTACCAGCAGAACATACAAAGTAAAAACGAGCAACGTTATTTAAACGAGAAATCTTAATGAGGATCTAAATTCTACTAAGCAGGCTAGGCTCATGTAGTAATTTTAGCCCAACAAACAAAAGCAGGTAAGTTGTTAGTAACATTTGCTCATTAATATATATTTTTCTGTTGAAAGTTATTACTAACTTCTTTTCCAAACCAAACACGTTGTGTATGACATACACTGTATGTCATGTGGGAAAATAACGCATAAAAAGTAGAAAGACATTTTTATTAAATACCATATAGGTTGTACTCTAATCCTAACGGTAAGACAAACAGACGTGACGGTTATAAGATAACATGACATTACTAGCACGATCATCATCGCAATTTAGCTTATTTACATTGAAAACGATAAGTGTTTGTATGTACGCCACGCTCCAATCGGAGTTGTTTCTGCAGCGTTTCTCCGTGTAAATTTGTAATGCTCGCTGAAAATTCGAGAAAATGCAAAAATTGCGATGTGAGCAGCCAAAAATGAGCAACCTACATTAAAACGTAGTGTAAGCAACCTTTACAGCGATGTTTTATCGTTCAATATTGTGAACGAAACACTGTCTACTTCTGTCTGCTATTACATGAAAGACAGGCTTATAGATTTTAAGTGTTTCTATGTTATATTTAATATTTTATTTTTATTGTGTTGTTACACAGTTGCAGTTGGTAACCGTACCTAAACGAGAAACTATCAACCGAAATTAATGTCGATGCGTCGATAATTCTCCCCATGTTTTACTCATATAAATTAAAACAGCAAACCCTTTTTTACATAGATTAAATGCAAGATATACCACAAATATTGTTTTCCGTCATAAATAAACCATTCGACATAAAATATAGATCAACTTTAATACTGTGAGCTATTAAATTAGATCGTTAGTATTAGTTGTAAGTACTTGTATTGCTTGACTTCGCACTTGCAGCAGGGTCTGAACCATAACTGATGAGAAAAATATGTTCGACGAGCGCATGCTTCTCTTTGTTCAAAAATCTGCAAGTGCACATCCTTCTCACAAGTCTGTTGTATGGTTCGTTAAAAACAAGTAGGTATATTTTTTGACTTTTTAATTTTGTCTTTCCCCATTCACTCTAGTCACCAAAAGCTTAACTTTCTATCGTGCTATACTGCATACTCATCTTCATTTTTATAATAGCACATAGCACATGTTGGCTTGCCATCATCGTCTGCCGTTGTTTGGATTTTCACACAGCGTGTGAGTAAACAGCCAAAAGTTTTGGCAATAACGTACGTGTACGTGTGTCAGATCTCTGTACGGTACGGAAAATACAGGATGGTTCACTCTCTCCCGACAGTTTTAAAAATCGTTAGTTGCAGCCACAAGGTTCTTTTGCTATCCAGTCAGCCAACGAGTTCATCTACTTACTCCATATTATCAACCTACACAATGATAATAATGGCAATCATGATGATGATGAAGATGAAACAACTAGAAAATATGCAAAAGCCACTAAAAAGAACATTTTATGCTTCTAAACAATTCTTTGTGTGTAGTGTTTCTGGTTGTTTTTCATTCTCGTCGCCCGTCTCACTGAATTGATATAGCTTTAATTTCTAAATAGCCCTTTCTTTTCCCGATTTCATAAATGCACATTTCACAATTACAGCATCATATTCATTGCATGCATATCAAAGTATTTACGTTAAGCTCCACTTGTACAACTTGTTCTTCATTTTTCCACATTATAAAATCAACACACACACCAGTATCACTAACCTTGCTTATGACTGTTTTTTTGGCGGGAACAAACAATCGTCACTGCCTGTTAAGCTCCACTTGTACAACTTGTTCTTCATTTTTCCACATTATTCGCTGTATCCATATCCCTCTCTCTCTCTCTTTCCTCTCGCGTTGCTTATTGTTTACTCACGCTTTTCCATCGCGAAAGACTACAGACATACCAATACTAACTAAACCATTTTACAACAACCGAACCGAACCCACACAAAAAACTTTAACCTACTTGCTTACTAAAACACATTACTTTACATGAATGTGAGAGAGAGCATGAAAGCCCGAAGCCCGAGAGAAAATATGCATATAATGTAACATGAATGAAGAAGACTTGTGGTATACCTACCTACCTATTATGCATTCATATATGTTGTTGTCGTCGTAGCCAGTTACCTAAGTATATGAATATTACGTTTTTTATTAAATAGTTAAACAAGGGTATACCAAGTCCTCGCATCGCCGAGTCGTGCTATAATGTACTAACATTCCTTTTTCATCTCTCCTTGTTTTATTTACAAAGCATAAGTAACCGCACACTTGCCCCTTTATTTTTTGGCCATTGTATTATTATTTTTTACGAACCTGCCTAGCAGCTCTCTACAAATATGTACCTAAATATTGCTTCATAGGTACTAATATAGCATTCTGCTATGAAGTATGTTGTTGTTGTTTTGATATGTATGAGTGTTTGTCTCCTTCCCTTTCTGTCTGTGTGTAACTTGGTTGCTCGGAATGTAGAGCTCTCTCCATCACAATAATATCTCAACTTCAATGAAAGAGTAATGCTGTGTTGCGTAGGTATAAAAAGGAAGAAAGAAACTCGCGAGAAAGAGAAAAATATTTTTGTAGGTTGTTACATACAACTACCTCGTTTTCCTGATTAACAAATATACATACATGCAGGACAACATAATACGGACGGACGTACTCGTATAGAAAGTTCTTGCTGCTCTTTTGATGCTACATGACATTATGGTATGTTGAAAATTGTATTTGGTGTAACAGTCAAGTGCAGTGCAATGATGATGGTATATAGTATATACTATATACATACCATAGTTGTAGTCGTCCGTCGTCGTAAAAAATTGCTATGACAAACGATATCTCCCTGTCTTCTTCTCTATCCGCTATACATATATACAACAATAAAAGAGTTCTATTAACATGATGATGACGCTACATTTGCCCACTACTACTACCTAGAGCTAGAGAAGAGTTGGTTGCTGGCAGAAAAGAAGTACAAAAAAAGTGCACATGCATGTGTGGCCTGCCTGGTTGCCCTATTGTAGGGAGAAGTGAGTGAGAGAAGAGGAAGAAGACAAGGGCACCAACCGAAGTATATAGATGTACTACTACGATAGGTGGTGGTTGGTAGTGCTTTTCCTTGTGTTACTAGTAGCGCTACAAATAATAACTATATAGTACGAGTCGGAGTCTGGTTTGATGATTACTATGCACTATCTTAATCTTGATGTGTGGATTCTCATCAGCAGCAGCAGCGATATCAGTATCAGGCAGCAGCAGATAGATCCGAGGTTCGGATCTCGGAGTTCCTTGAACAATAATACCGTATAACCTTATCGGTTTTGTTCTCGCTATCGCTCGCAACAACGTAACCAACTTAAATAGAAGTATCAATACCAATAAGAACATCTTGATCAATGTTGCGATCTGCTGCTTGCTGCGAGAGTAATAATAACAAGTAAGGAAAATATTACACTTGGAGAGAGTCAGGAGACAGTGAGTGATAAATAGTAGCCAGGGATAATAATAGCGAGCGATCCTCAAATCGTCATCACTATTATTATTATTGTTGTTTGTAAGTTTGTTTGTTACCTGCATGCTGAGCTGGATGCTTGAGATGACGCCACAAATTGTCCAAATTGGAGTATTCAAATGCCATTACGGGAACGAGCTGGTTTTCAATTTTCGAGCTGTTTAAGAGAGTAATGAAGCGATCCTTGGTGATAGTAGTATTACTAGATGTAACGTTCTTGTCGATGGTGGTTGCGCTATTATCGCATGGTGTAATCAGTTGTGGTGTCGGTGGTGGTGATGTTGTCTTTGATGGCCCTAGTGCAGACATATCTTGCCCATGATTATCATCTACCGATGACATCGTCGTCGTATCGTTTTTAACTTCCTCCCGCCGCTCCTGTTGCAGAAGTAAATTACCAAAAGACGTGTTCCTGGTTACTGTTTCTGTCCTTACTTCTGCTGACGATGTTGATAGTGATAAAACAGTGCCCACTTCTTCTTCAGGGGCAGCTTTAAAGAGGTAAACTTTCCGTTCCTTTTTCGACATTGTTGATCGTCGGTTCTCAAACTAGGAATTATGTTTTATGATTTTATGTACTTGTGGCAATTTCGGGTGTAGTTTTAAAAGTGATAATATTCCTTCAGGTTGTGCATTCAAGTCAGGAAGTGCAGGCTTAAGCCCAGTTGTTTTTGTTTCAACAGCTGATTAGTGAGAGGGCAATGAAAGCACTTTGTGTTTAACAATGACCTTGCCGCAGTGTCTTTCTTTGGTGTTGGTGGCTATTTAAACCAAACCAGCTTTGGTGATCTTTCACAAAGCAAACTTCGTATTATTTATATAACTTATCTTATTTTTAACAATAAGATTTGGGACTTCTATTTTCAACATTTTCGGCATTTGGGTGTCACGACACCAACAGTTAGCACTGTTAGCAGTTTATCATTGCTGTGTTCAATTTATTCTACCATATTATTTTATTGATATTACGTAGACTAGATGCAGTTTTTGAGCTTCATCGAATTGAACGGCAGACAGACAATACATCAATAGACTTCCCGACCACCACAGGTGTTTATACACATTTTATTTTGCAAACTGCATCTCTTACTCTGTCACTCTGTAGTCTGTAGCAGCCAGCTAAGAAGACAGTTTTGTGATTTGTGAAGCGGTTGCTAGTGCATGCACATTTTTAGTCCACATTCGGCACATTCACATTCCTTACTTCATCACCTTGTCTGAATGAAAAATGAATGAAAGAAAACTGAACTTTACAACTTGCATTATGTAAAAGGTATATGAATATTTGTGATTGAAAGTTGACGAAACTGATATTGATACAATATTATTAAAATAAACAGGATTACGATACGATACTTTAGTCTACCCCTACACCAAATGCTGACTGATAGCTGTGATAACATTCATGAGCTCACATCATCAGTTAAAAGAGGATGAATAATAATGAGAAAAAGGTCCTCTAACCAGATTTAACAAAAGAGTACGCGAGTTACGTGTGGTAAAGTTTATATATTTGTAAAAAAAACCAAGTGTCACTATCTTTCTCTTCAGGTTAGTAGTAGTATCAATGATGTTGGTCGCATTTTAGCATGACATTCAACTTTTATTGTTGTAATGATCATTATTTTATTTGGCGAGTTTTGTAATAATTATGCCATGTATGCATGCGTGTCTGTCGAAAAACCAGACCAGGTACAGGTATAAGTTTCGTTAGTGGTGGATGATGATGATGATAAGAAGAATATCTTGAAGCAGCAGCGGTGAAGTCAGAGATGAATGAGGGAAGACGAAAGGGGAGGATCATCAAATGTTATGTTGTTGTTATTATTATTGTGTCGTAGATTGCACTGTAGCTTTGCTGCTGGTGCTGCTGCACTGCTGCTGCTGTTGGTATGCGATGTGATGTCTTGTTTTCATCATCAAAATTGCAAACTATTTTTTCTGGTTTTCCCTTTTCCTAGATTTACATTTGCCTTGATTACCACTAGAATTCGCGCTTTCTGCAGTTTTACATACATACTTCGTCTTAAAAAAGACAGGTACACAAAATTATAAGAATAGGTGTTGAGGACATAATAATTATCAGTATCGGTCGAAAGGAGGAGTAAAAACTATATTGGTTAGGATGTCGATGTAGGCATTGATAAATTAGTAGATATTGAAGTATGCAGTGGTTGGAAAAAACTCGTATGGAAGTTGGTAAACTCAACTCGGGGGATTCCTGGGGGAGGTGCTATTTTATTGAGTTAGAAGGGTGTTATTTTTTGTTCATAGATGTTAGTGTGTGTATTTTTGTTTATAAGAGCAATTACTAAAGTTGGTAATTCGATACCGCAATTCTGACCCAACACGGTTAGAGTTACGAACGACAATGAATAACTTCAAAAATATCCAGGGATAAAAAAATAACGCCCCAGGTTAGACAATCATTCGAACTTCGGATGAACACAAATGAAAAGAACTGCCAAGAGTGGTGGTATTCTTCACTTCGCTTGGCTTTTTATTTAAATGTGATGTTCTGCTTTTTGTTTTTACGAGCAATGTGCGGACGTGTCCTTGGCTTACAAAAGGATTTTTGTTTGTTCAAGTATGGCTGCATTAAGCTTATATAAATAAAGACTAACGAGAGATGATGATTGATAATAGTGTCGGAGAGTATCAGATGTTAGGTAAAAACAAAATGTTTCTACATGTTCAAAGTTGGGGGTTGCAGCAGTTTCACTGCGAAAAATCGAAATGGAACTTATTAGGTTTGGTGAGGATTATTTTTATTCAGGCTGTTAATGGGGAAGCTGTGGTATTGAATGGTTCGGTGGCAGGTCATATTTAATAGTTGAATATTGATAAATATTAGGCCTATTAGATTTAGAAGTAGAACAAATGTTTAAGAGTTATCCGTTGTAATAATAATAATAATCGACTTTATTGCAACCACTTACCGTTACAAAATAGACTTTAATTTAATTCTTAGACATTACTCAAGGTTCCTAGAGATCGACTATTTATTTTAAAGACACATTTTAATTGCTTCTTAAACGGTGTGTGAGTAGATATTTTTTAACGAGTTTGTTTTCTACATTTTGTCTTACAGTGCGGATTTTTGAACCACTGTTGAAGTAGTTCAACCATATCAGCGTTTCAGTGTACATAGTAATTTAAATTGTGAATCACCTGTACTCGCAGCGGTACATAGTGCAACAGAAGAAATATACTCTGGCTACCTGGAGGACTGTTAGACGACATTTGACAGGAGTATGGGGGATTCTGATGAGTGGGTTGATAAGGCTGAGGAAGAAAGACTAGGCATTCTTGCCAAATATGACAAAGGTCGCGAGGAAGGCGCAGAAATCGATCCATGGGAAGACCCAGCTTTTGAGATATATCATGTCACCGATCACTATGGATTCATCCAGTAAGTTTTCAGATAATGCTTGATTATCTTATGCAATATAATATTTAGTCATTGTTGATTTCGGTTACGATTCAGAATTAGGTGAACTACAACTTTATTTTATTTATAGTGACACCAGACTTCCTGAAAAAATTGGAGGCCAGGAGCTCAAAGCGAAGGATTTAGAAGTCAAGAGAAGTGACAAATGGATTAAGATGTATAAGGCGTGGCCAAAGTATAAAAATAGCGAAAAGTTTATCAAACGAACCTACAAGGGCATCCCTAATAAAGTTCGTGGTCTCTTCTGGACTCTTATGCTCGACTTACCGAATATTAAAAAAGAGCAAGAAGGAAAGTATGCGGTAAGCTGAGTAAAAATTATCATATAATGATTTCATTAAGAAGAGATAATTAGAAATCGTTGCCAACCTTCCAGTTCAACCACATAATATTAAACGTTATTATTGTTTTTAACGCAGGAAATGTATAATTTGGCACGTCTTCATAACTTCAAAATTGCTTGTAATAATTTTGAATTTATGCAATCCATTTATTTTGTTGCTAATATTTGAAATGTGTTCTACCATTAGGATTCTTTGTCGCTGGATTTCCAAAACTTGTACGTTTTCAAGCTCATCATGACCGAGTTTTGCAAACGCTTATACCTAAGTTGAAAAAACATTTGGACAAACAAGGAGTCGATTCTGGCCTGTACACTCTTAAATGGTTTTTTCAATGTTTTCTTGATCGTGTTCCTTTTGAGCTAGCGCTTCGACTATGGGACATCTTTTTGCTTGATGGTGACAAAGTGTTAACATGCGGAGCTTACACAATCTTGAAGATTCATTTAAAGTCTTTAATTTCACGTAAAAGTATGGATGATGTTATGTGGTTTCTTCAATCAATTATTCCTACGAAGTTTGGAGTAGATTATGATAAAAGTATTGAAATCTACCTAAGCTGTATGAATGAGCTGCGGCGTAAAAAGCTTGACACCGCTGGAGAACCAAGTGATGACGAATTTCCAAAGAAACCCTTCGGAGTAATTGAAAACATACCGAAACCAGTGCCAGTTCGACGAGAGGCCCCCGATGAAAAAATAAGTAAAGAAATTGAAGCTAAACGGCAACAAAGAGCTCAGTTGGCAACAGAAGAGGCCGATGATTTTGACAACGACGAAGAGGAAATTGAGGAAACATCGATGATGGACAAAGCGTCAGCGTCACGAATCTCCTTGGCTGCCACTTCTGTTGCGTCTTCTTCAATTGCTGACTCACCACGTAACGTCCAACGTCCACTCTCTAGCATTTCCAATATTTCTTACGCTTCCGCAGTTCAAGAGTCACCTGGAACGCTGGAGCGTTCGACCCCATTAAAAATGAATGGCATCAATCACGTCAAATCCAAAAACTCACAAGACAATCCAACAACCCCCAATAACAAGCTAAGTCCAACTTCAGAATCCTCGTATGAGCCTCAGGAGGTAGCTCGCCTCTCTGCTAAGGAAAGTTTTATGCAGAGCGTAGCAACTCCTTCATCGTATACTTCTCCCCCTGTGAACGCGTCTATAAATCAAGTCACGTCGCCGCCTATTGCATCCTCCACACCAAGGGATCAGTTTCTTAATTATCATGAAAACAACAAATCCAGCGAACGACTTCATGCATCTATTAATGAAGAAGAAGACGACAGAAGCAACAATGAGCTCATCGATGGAAAAAGAATCAACTCTTACTCATCGGCCACTAATGATAAACGACACCATCATACTACCAGTAGCTTAGGAAGAAATCCAGTAAAGCAAATTCATGCGTCGAAGTCACCCAGTCCTCCGCCTCCTCCACCGCGCTCACTTAATAATTCTTCATCCACGACATCTACATTCATTTCTCACGAACAAACAATAACCTCTAATTCCACGTACACTTCGTCAGTATTCGAGTATAGTAGTTTAGAAATTCGGGACTCATCACGCACGACTGGACTTCATTCTAGACTGAATCAGGACGGTAGTATAGGCAGAAAGAGAGAACCGCCCCCGGTTAGTCCACGTAAATCAACAGTTGCAAGTAGCACCTCGCCTCAGTCATCCTCAGGAAGGTCGTATGCCTCAGTAGACTCTTCCATTTCCTCAGTCAGCATTCCTCATGGTGGTGAAGCTGTAAGAATCCATGTGCCATATAACGTAAATAACGATGCTCCAATACACAGCTCCTCCTCACATGCTTATCACATCGCCGCCACTTCGTCAACAATGAATAATAGTGCTAGTATGTCACCTTCCACAAGAAATGGCATAGATATAAGTAGAAATAAAAATGATCCAAATCGTATCAAAATTGAAATTTCTGGTAATCCTGTGGTACCATAGCACTAGTAAATCTCAACTTTTAACGTAACGTCTTTCTGATGATGTAAGCTATTTAATGAAAATTAGATTAGAAGCCATTAGAACTTTTTAAGTAGTAGTTACGAGGCAGTCATATAACATTAAGTGCATATTGGAGTGATTGTAATCAAATGAATGGTTGATTGTAACGAATGTGAATTTATAATGTTAAATTACACATAGGCATCTTTCAATTGAAATGACGGCACTGTGAAAGCTCGCAAATGTTCAGAGATACTCTATTTATCCAAATTAATATTTTTAATGCTTGTAAACTAAAGCAATGCTATCTACTTTATAATACGTTATTTATAATTATCATTACTATTATTAATACCGTTCGTTTCATCTGCTTTGTAGCATCTAAATCACGTATTCGTGACGATGGAAAGGTTGATGAAGCTAAGAGGGGAAAGATCCCTTCTAAATGCACAAATTAAGTACAAGCCACTTCTACTGCTACAACTACTGCGAACTGTACCGTCTTTACAACCAACTCTTTTCGACCATGGTTATTATTGTAAGCATTCTCTAAAACTAATTGTCATCATTATCATATTATTACAGTAACTAGAACTTAATTAATAAGAGGTTTATAAAAGTGCAGCTAATTAAGATTTCTTATTATTACTACGTATTTATGTAATGTCGCCAAAATGAAGGCTTCACATGAATTATGGTGTTTGATGTTGTTATTGGTGCTAATATGAATGTTAAAATATACAAAAAAAAATTCTTCTCATGCTGGACTGACTAGATGAAAACGGAGGAAAATGTTTATTTGCCAGTTTAATTAAGATAGTCGTCCGCCAGTTGAAAGATGGTAGTAAAAATTACTATCATTATTCACAATGTACACACGTTAGATCTGATTATTTGATTCCGTGCCCGATTAGTCGAAGCAACCTTTTCTTCGCCGTGAGTCTGTTTATAATAATTATTAGGTATGCTATGCAATTCAAGTTGTCATATCTGTGTATCGCTATTTTGACAAAAACAAGGCCGGCATTTTTTAGTGACAGATAAACTTTCCCATTACCAACTGCAGCTACAAAAACCCCAGCTTGTTATAATACGGATTAATGATTGAGTACTGATACATTCATGTTGTCATGACTTAATTATTGTCATTATCTTTGCAACTGTTGGAAATCTACTTAAATCATATCTTAACCTACCGTTTCGTCAATTCGGTATATTGTTACTTAACTGGCATAACGATACACGTTACAACTTACTTACCTAATGCTGATGTTTGTATGCATGACGAGAGTAATAGTAGTTAGTAAAGAGATATACCTATGCCTATAACTGTATACCTGTACACACGACACCTCGCGATATTACTAATATGCCTACCTATGTACCCAGTTCTCTGGTTTTGGATAGTCTTATTGCCACTTTAATCATTGACAACGACATATTTTCGAATCGTATCTGTGTAATCTATTCATTTAACAGATATTCTTATATTGTTTGTATTCAATTGAAGCATATACACATATATACACATGTAGTATTTAATAGAATGATTCCAGTAGTATGGAATGGCATTTACTACCGACTGATTCTGATTTATATAGATAATTATATATCATAAAGCATTATATATTATATTTAACTATATATATTTACATTTTGTTATCGTTTCAGAGGAAGAATGTAACGCTATCATTGTACTTAGATTTAACAAATGATTTACTTTCATAGAAAAAGAAAGAAAACGAAATATTAATTTACTAAACTTATAAAATGAAAACGACATGCCTACTGCTAATGTGTAGTACTATATCACAACCATGATCTATTCTTGTTAATTAAATTAAAGATCCTTTTGGCACATATTATATTTAGTTTTGAATTTATTATTACAGCTGTTATCCTTGTTGTTAAATTATTCTTGTACAGATTTTTCAGAGATGTCAGCAAATGAGTCGTATATCTAAATTATGCATCCATTATTTTTACGTAATTCCACTCAGTCATTTAATTATTAAATTATTTTTATTATTGTCGTTATTAGCAGCGTTAATACTTAAAAATGGAATATTATTTTTAAGGAACTGAAAGCGAAAAAAACTGTAAAATGAAATGAGACAACAAAAGAATATATAAACTTATATATATACCTATACCTATATATATATTTACATATATATGGAACAGTAATTATATACAGTCAAATGGTTCTACTCTATATTTACTATTATTATTGTTTAATATGATTGTACTCGTGTGACCGACCTGCGATCGTTTGCAGCAATAACCGGGAAACTGCTTTTTGTAGCCAAGGAGACTCTACTATATACTGTGTATGGCGAGAAATTATGAAACTGGTTTTTGTGAGTTTTGATTTTTGTACTTGTGTTTACTTAAATACTTATTTATGACATGACATAATAATGTTCTTGATTATGCATTAAACATGAGAAAGAATGAAATAAACAAAAAACATAAGAAAGATATTCGTTTCCATAACTCTTTTTGTCATTCATGGCATGTGCTAACGGCTGACCATTCAAGTGCTTACTTGTGAAATACATTACAAATATATTAAAATAGAAACACGTTAAATTAATTTCTCCTCGGGAATTTTTCATTAGTGGTTTTCTTTTCTCGTAGCATATCTGTTTCGGAGAAAAAAATGAAGGACCATAAGTTATTATAAGACAGTCGAATTTCTTTTATACCTTACCATATAGAAATTAAACAGTTATGCCAGTAGTAATGACAGTAGGTAGACCGGATACAAGTAAACACTACTGTATGAAGTACCTATCATCTAATAAAAGGATTTGATTATGAGCCGATTTGTGAATAAATATGAGTAATGACCGTTCCTTCCAAACTAATTGAAAACAGAAGTACACGGCGGCAAGTATTTATTTATTGAATGAACGTATTATGTTTTGTGTATAATTAATTTATTCACGTCATTAAATAGAATGCCTGGAGTTTTCCAGCATAAGATAGTTTAAGACATATCCCAGCACTATTTATCGATATGAAACTACAACTTGGCTTTCATAACGGTTTACAGAATTTTTTGCTTTTAATTTACTTAATGTTGTATTCATTTACTTTCAGACGTACCATACATTCTGATAGATCCCTGGACCAAAGTAGAATCCGGGGATAAATACATAATAAAATTCTCTAATAAAACTCGAGTTTTCAAAATTCAATGTATATATCTAAAATATACCCCAGGGGTAAACGAGTCCCTGAGCACTCCACCAGAGTATACGGTATGCTTAATTCGTTTAAAATACTGATAATTTGATTTAACATCTTGTAGACTGGAAATTGAGGACAACATGGATTAATTTGTTGAACTACAAAGTTTCCCTAGATTGTTTGCTTCAACGTTGCCACGCGAAACATGATTTTGTTGCGTGTTCTGGAATTTTTTGTGACGTATAATGTTCAGTTTAAGGCATATAACACTACTGCATGTATAATTTTAACATATCCATTATACGAATATTATGCTTCTTGTTGAAAAGATATCATGTCGTGTAGTTTCAAAAGAGTTTGTTAATAACTAAACATAAAAAATTGTGGTTTTATTCGTATTTTTACTACGAAAACTGAAACGTTGATTGTATTAATTATTACATTTTTCTAAGTAATTATTATTATTATTATTATTACAATTCTGCAGTTTATTAAGAGTAGTTTAATCATCAATAGGAGCAATCATTTGATTTAAACAGCGGCTACCTACCTTTATTATTAATACAAGTCACACGTATAATAGTTTCAATCATTCCACATGTTAACTTTATACTTTGCTGTTTGTTTTTACCATTTTATAATTTTACTTTCAAAAATTCTAAATTAGTTTTACACACAATGACAATATTACGTTCATTTCATGTCAAATTCGTCCATTCATCATGCACGAAGTATCTCTTGATGTCGACTAGTGGAATATAAACTAGTATGACATAAAATTTTATGTACGCAATCATGAAACAAGAAATTCCATTTAAATCATTTACATGAGCAATGCATTTTTAAGAAGTATAAAGATATACATCTTTCTTCGCTAATATCGATCATTTATATGTTTTTAGTTTTCATGTTATTCATTATACTGAACAGTTATATGTAACGTGTACAGAATTTTATTGTGCTGTAAAAATGACGACAATTAACATCATCACTCCACTTAGTATGTTTTACCGACGTTCGTTTTTTGTAAAATTTTTCATCGTGTGTTACTGGTAAGTATTATGCATTCACAATGTTGTTATTAATTATTATTATGGGTTTTCTTGTTGCGTGGTCGCTCTCCTCGCTCCCGGTTGTTCTTTGATTTTTCGTTATCTCGAGATTTGTTTTTCTTCTCCCTGCCTGCATTGAAAAATAAATCAAGCAATTTTGAATTTCACAAATTGTTAGCCACCATTGGAAATATCTTTTCGTGTTGGTGAAATTCTCTCACCAGCGCCGTTTCCATTGCCACCTTGTCTCCTCTCTTTGCATTCTTTCCTTATCGTCTTCTGGTCCTCACAGACAGCCCTGTCACCTTTCTTCAATGTGTATGTCCGCGTCCGAACTTTGGTTTGTGGGTCACACGCACTCCAGGGTCCCTTTTTGTACTTGCAGGGTTCTATGCAGAAATTTCAGAAGAAAACCTTTAGATACTTGTTCCCTGATAATGTAATTTGTTCATTATATGTGTGACATGGAGCGAAATCAAATCTGATAATTAATGCATAGAAGACAGACACGTGCTGCTCTGTTTGTTGTGCTAAGAAATACAATATTATGTCATACGATGGAATGATGTCTACATCCTTGTATGTTTCATATCTTATTACTTACTGTATTTACTAACAATAAGTAGTATACATGTGTGCAAATATACTAGCTAAAAATATTGCGTGCATTAGATAGTTATTGCGGGACAGCTTCCAAAAAAGTGTGCAATGTGATTCAATTACAATTTACTTATTGTGTTACATGCGTTGCGTGTGCTAGTTCAATCCACCTTTGTGGTTGCAGCTACTTTTCTTCCAGTTCCGACTAGTAAAGTCACTACGTATGATATCACTCATCTTCCATACAAATTACACATACATGTTACAACAGCATTCATAATGCAAACGCAAAGCCACATACAAACTAAACATTTCCCTTTGCACTTACTATTATTTCCATTAGCTGGGTCAGCCTGACGTGTTATACGCCTCAAGAGGTCCAAACCATTTTCATACTCAACTTCTGCTCCTGACGACACGAATGATGAAGGAGCCCCCTGTTGTTGCTCCGTCAACGGTTTAGAATTCGCATGATGGATACACAAAAAGACCACCACGGCGGATGCGACAAGTACAAGATTTATTTGCTTCATCATCCTTACACTGGTTTTGGTGTTACCAAAGGAGATACTCGGCTCTTATCACTTAACTTGGCTAAAAAAGAAAGAAAAGAAAACGTTTTACTTCTGAAGTAGTACACTGACTTACAATCTATTTATTTTTCCTTTCTCCATATAATAAATCTATTCTACATGTTGTGTCAGTCAGTCTAATTGAAAATCCACTTGTGTCAATTCATGGAAAACACGGCACGGCAAGGGTCTTCTGCATATATTTACAACAAACGCGTGTCTGAATAAACTATTAAGTTTTCATTTCGTAAGTCTACATCTTTCTTTATACGTCCAGTGCATGAGTGCAGAATGCATGACAGCGACAGCAGAGTCAAACACGCCAAGTTCGTATTTCTCTTTCTCCCTCGCCTTTGTTATTAAGCCATTTGGGGATTCTTTTGGGAGATTTGCCAATTTAAAATACACGCAGACTGGCAAACATATAAGAAGCAAAGGTGGTAGGTATCTAACTTATTATACGTGTAATAACGCGAGATATACCTACTTTTCACGCGAGAAGCGGAAAAAGAAGTAATGCCAAAAATACAAATTACTCCACCTTTCTTTCCTGTGTTATTTTAATTGTTTACTATTTTCTTGTATCGGTGTAGATCAAGTTAGTCTGCTACCACTTGACACCATCCTAATCTTAAATATTTTAAATAATTTTTATAACCCAATTAGAATTTTCAAAGTAATTATAAAAGTATAGTCCAAGCAGTCGACCAACAAGCAGTCAGCAGCACAGGAAATTGTATAGGAGAGCAAGCAACGCACTTGTTCTCTCTAAAACGTTCACACTTGGATAGTGGAATGGTATGGATTGTGGTGGACGGCTCCTCTGTCGCTAGCTCTCTTGTTTGACGAGCAACAAAATAAACACGTAGAATAGCAGTTTTCTGCACTCACACGTACAGTCAGTAAATTAGAGATGTAAGAAGGGCGAAAATGGTATAAAAAATCAGCTTACTATTTTCCTTTTTGTTATTAAGCTCACAACAAAATAAAACAGTAAAATACGCAACTTTTGCTTTTTTCCCTTTATTTTCTTCTCGCTGGACTATGATTCCAACCCAACAACAGCAGCACACAACGAAATAATGTTCACTGTTCAACGGCGACACAAACACAACTAGTTCTCGTAGTTCTTTACTTCTCTCAATGAAAATATCTTCCTCCAAAACGACGACGAGATCGAGTCGAAATAGTAGATGTTTTCATGCAGTAGTGTTGGCTGCAGTCGTAGTAGTAGTGGTTGTAATAGTTGTAGTATTTGTGTTGGGTTAGCATATGTGTATGTCTGCTTCCAAGCGAAAGGCAGGGAGGGTTGTGCTCGGCGGACGTAGTAGCTAGCTGCTGGAGAAAGTGTAATGACCAATAAACCCCATCTCCTCAATTTCACCATTTATCCTTTTCAGCTTCTCTCGTTTTTTCCTTCTCAGCTAAAAAAATGCTTCTCTTCATCGTTTCTCTATATCCATTCTTCTCTTTTTCGCTGGTCTCTGCTGACTCACATTTTACTTGAATCGTACACCAATTGCTCTCTCGATTTTCTTTTTTCTTCCTTCAAGATTTTTCTTGTGATGCTGCTGCTGATGATGATGATGTTCTGCTCTCCTTCTTTTCTTACTTAACTTGACTGACAGCTTTTAGTCAGCATCATTCTGATTCCAAGTGATCCACCATAATATCCCATAATATGAAAAGCAAATTTAAAGCAAAATGCAGAGCAACCCACGGCAGTGCAGGCATTGGCATTTCCAGTTTTTGGAAAAAAGATATTTCCTGTTTACTCTTCGCTTTACCTGAAAATGTTGAGCTTGAGCTGTTGGGTAGCTGTTTACCAACAATTGATACGTATGTATTCGTATTGCGTAGTTTATAGTTTATACATCGTAGTATACCAACGATGGTGTATGTTTTTCTGTTTATTTCTTTGGTTTGCTTGTGCGTTGTTGGCATGATGATACCCTAGTTTATTCTGATTCTTCTTATTATGCTGTTACGCCGCTGTATATTACTATTTATTGCTCCTGAGAAAGGGTTAATGTTGGGTTAAGTACAACAGAATAAATAAACAACAACGAAAAACTTGTGAGAAGAATGGCCAACCTTTTTCTTCTCCGGTCGCTGCCACTGATAATTGGCCTTTGGTCTTGGAGCTGCGGTCACTAAATGCTATTTGGTAGAGTGTACTTATGTGAACGTACTTATCTCTTACCCTTGTCTATCGGGGTATAATAATAATACTGTTTTCTTCAAAGTATCCAGCTCCGAGCAAGAGAGAAGGAAAAACACTATTTTAAATTAAAATTATGCCTTCTAACCATGTGTATGTTATGTACGATATAAGGGGAGGTTTAATAGGAAGCGTAAAAGTAGTTTCGTTTATAAGGTGTATGTAGGTACATTTAAAGTGTTTGCCTCTCTCTCTCTGTCTTGCTGTGTTCAACAATATCTTACGTCGTATACAGACAAAAAGAAGGAAGGAGAAGGGGAATTGGTTGCGTCTCTTCACTCTCAACTAGAAGTAATAGGATTTTTATAGAAATACAGAGCAGCGGCAATAGTGTTGGT
>JAHZNB010004848.1:0-20583 GCA_027744295.1 Callyntrura guangdongensis
ATCAGTTATTCATGATTCAGGAAGGAAAATAGCCTGGAACGGTAAATGGGTGTGTTGTTGATGAAAGCTATAATACAACAAATTGGTTGGTTTAGAATAGATAATTGTGTTGTATTAGTAGCATATTATGTAGGCGTTGTTAAGTTAGTACGTAGATACGTGGTATGACATACATCGTGTGTCATCGGAAAGATTGTTTCCAGTTTTCGTATACAATGACCATCACGGCCGTTTGTAAATAACAAATCATTCGTCCTTTCCGAATTTTGGTTACGTTGTCATTGTTCGTTTGAGTCACACATTTATACACAAATCTGCGCCATAAGCAGTTGTCTGTTTTTGGATTCTGTTGATAATTTTTTTTTTTTTGGAATTTTGCTGCAAGGGACATCACTCCTGTTGGTGACATCCCATCTGCTTTTGTTTTGTGTGCGTCTCAAATAATGTCATAATCAGATTCTTTTTTGACTGACAAGTGACAACGCTAGCAGTTATACGTGGTTTATTGAAAAGGAATGAGTAGCGCAGTTGTAAAACTGCTTGTGCATTAAAAACTTCTAACCAGGTAGACTAAAGAGTGATACGAGCATTTCATTAATGCTGTGTGATATAGAACAATCCAAGCTAATTTAGCATATCGAGGTCATTTTCCCGAGTATTTTACATGTAGCCGAGTTACGAAAGAAAACAACAAAACAGGCTGGTTGGGAAACTAAAAGAGTACGCTTCTCTCTCCAAACTTGTAGTGAAAAGAAGTATTTAGTTTCCGCTGAGTCAAAAACAAAATTGAGTTCATTAATTTGCTAAAATAAATCCCTAATTTTTAAACTAGTTTAACTTACTTTTAAGAACACTAATTTTGAATAGATATCTTATGGTTTGTGTTTTTTGCCCATTCTACAGCGATATAAAAGCTATAAAAATTAACAAACTGAACAGCACATTTTACGATTTACTATATTTTTCCTTTGTGCTATTATTTCGGGTGTCTAATGTACACTCACCGAGTTTCGGACTTTCCAGTTAATGTTAACGTCACTGACGTTATAACTTGCAGTTTGTATTACAGTAAATTTTATCCGAATAAGAGTCAGACATATTATCTAAACGTAAAAACGTAGGAAAATGGTCATCTCTGACTGAATCTAACAATCTTAAAGTTATGTTACAAAGGGAATAATATGTTCATACAAAGAAGCCCTTAATAGTACTAGTAATCATGTTACTGAATAGAGTTAGGATTTTTTTTAACCTTTGAAATTTATCGTAGTTGCAATAATTTTGTTGTTGTTTGAAAAAAAAAATCAAAGTTAGCAGCTTGTTTCTAACGTTAAAGCGTTCGCGTTCAGGACCGGACAGTACCACGGAATAAAATTGACAAAACAATGAGATACCGACCGACTGCTCTAATGGACTCCCTACAACACCTAATAAACCGGCAGCAGTGGTGGTAGTTGGCAGTGGTTGGATGAAAGTATCGAATACACCTGCCAACTTCCATTTAACTAGCCTTTCCCTGTTTTATTTCAGTTTTCACTATTATAAATGAAACTGTCAGCGACTTGTGCGGTAGTCTCGAGGTGAGCTGTTGGAGTAAAAACGAGCACACGAAAACTAGGAAATTTCTTACAATGCCCCAAATACATATACCACCCTGGTGTGTCCGCAGTGGTGTCCCTGGACGTTGTACATCGTGTTCCTGTTTATGATCGTGTGTGTTGGTGAAGTGTTTCTTGAGGGAAGTAGGATTTAAAACATTTTTGAATACACAATTCCCCCGATAATTAGTGATTTAAGTGGGGACATCTCCCATTTGTGAATTTAGCTTGGAGTTTCAAGAACATCTCTCATTGCTACCTTGGTGGATTGTTAGTGTGAAAAAATAAACTAGAAAACTATTGGAAATAAATCGACCACTATCACTGGGCTTTTTCGGGTAAGTAGTGTTTTCGTTGTATTGTATTCACTTTTCAACACGCTTCACTTTTCTGCTTTTCCTGCTAATTTAGAAGCTGCGGAATCTATATAAGCTTACTGCACTTGTCATATTATCTCACCATGCCATTTATTTACAGGGAAATTTAAAATTCTATAAATACACTACGCAAGTTGACAAAGCATAAAAATGTCTCATTTTCGTCTCCCTTGTCTCCTCTATATCTTACTTTGGCTTTATTGGGAAACGGGATTATTAGGATCATCGGATCAACAACTTTTTTATGAATTTAATGCGAGCTGTGTGTAGGCGAGCATTACCAAAACAAACTTTTCTGTATTTTTCTCCCCAAGATCCTTGCAGCTTTACACCAAAAAACGATAAAAAAAATGGTTGGGGAAAGACGGCGCAAAATTGAATACACTTGTGAAAGAAAAATATTGAGAAATATTGCAAATTTAAATCCTTCCCCCACATAAATCAATATCAAAAGATAAATAAATACGATGACATCATATCGTACTGATACTGACGCATATGATGAAAGTATCAATTTGACAATCAGCATACCAACTTTAAAACTTTGCAATAGGCTACCAATGTAACGCTTAAGCGTATAAGTAATGCAAACTCAGTAAACTGTATGTAGAGTTCAACCAGAAGCCTCGGCCAGTGTACCTATGTGTATGTTTTGTCAACAACGGTGACAATAAAATCCCAAATGATGTGTGACGTGACGCGCATTAGTCGAAAAATAAAGTTTTATTCTGAATCACAGCTATCAATACGTCATGATAACCTTGCCTACAATGAAATGCTTTCCCAAGAAATTCAATACTAGTCAAAGAGAGAGAGAGAGAGAAAATGTTTTCACTGTTTGTTATCTTATATTTAACTAAAACTATGACGACGACAAAGTTAGCAGCGGTGGTGTTAACAGCAACAAGTCGGTTGGACAATGAAAAATTAATGGGTAGTGTGCTTAAATGTTTTGTTTTCCAGCAAAAGGGACATTTCGTGATTGGTGACAGTGAGAAGTTTGATAAAATCATGTCAACAATAGTATGGATTTTGCGGGTTTGCAGTGCGTTTAATTTATCGTCACGACACGTACTCCTACTTTGTGGTGTTTGGTTGAGCAAACATGAAAAGACAGCTGTGCTCTGGCTTTTGCATTAAACAAACAACACACTTGGTTGATTAAATAGACATATTTTTGGAGGGTTTTTGTCCTTATAAAAGTATTCATTCCAGGGTGTGCATTTTGTGCATTCGGATGACAAAGTGAACTTTTCAAATGTAAAAATTTTGGTAAGACTGACAACAAGATGAAAAAAACCTGCTGTAATTGCAGCAATAGAGACGTGGTTGAAAACTTTTGTACTGATGCAAGCTGAGAAATTGAATTGCTTTAGTTATATAGTTTGTATTGCATTGCTAAGAGATGCCATGCCACTACACTAAGGGCACCTGTGTTCTAAATTTGAGACGAATCGACTGAAGCGTCTGACCAGGAGAGTGATGACGGACAGAAAGACAAAAACGTATAATCATTACTAGCTGAAGAAGGTTTTCAGCTACGCAATTACAAAGCGAGGGAACGGAGAGGATTATGCAAATTAAATCCTAGCATTCAAAAAAGAGTTTACACAGAAGTGGAAAGGGGGAAAATTCAATGCTGAATTTAGAAGTGGATGTTTTTGTACTTTTGACGGTTTAATACCTACTTTACCTATGCACATGTTTCTGGAGTAATTTAGCGGACAGGCAGGGAGACAGCGACACGAAGTACTTCCGGAAGGGTTAGATTGTTAAGCTGACATGACGACAGTTGATCTGTATTACGTATTTTGAGATAGACATATTTGGGCTGTTAGGTGACTCTTCGTGACTGCACTTGTGTAACCACACGTAAATGTAAACAATTTTTAACACTTTGCTGAAATGGAATAAAATAGGGGTACAGTGGAACACTCTCCTTAATTTAAGGAAAATATGCTGCGTCGTAGTTTGTATTGATCTAACTTTACTGTTGTTCTCGTTTATAAGATGTTGGCAGGCACAGGAAATTCAATGACAATAAATACTAACCGCCAGATAAATGATTTAACTTGGTGAAAACGACACAATATTTGAGCTAAGGCCATTATTTATTTATACCAGCTGTCAACTACTTTATGTGACAGACGATTTCTTTTCATTGTTTTGACCCAACAGTGTCGCAACAGATCTGTCCTAAAATTTATTGATTTTGCTACTTTTCTAATTGCCACCAGTGAACCATTTTCTTCTTTACTTTAAACATCGTTCAAGTGTCGCAACGGATAGTTCTCCCTAACTGGCACTACTCTTTTCCGGGTTTTTAACGTATTTACTTACTATTTAACCTCTTCATTGTTCCGGAGTCCCGTAAAATGCAAAGTCAACATCTTTCGCTATCATTGTGTAGTGTCATGTCTGTATGATAAATTGAAAAGTACTATACCGTTGTTGTTTGCTGGTGGTTAAAATTACTACAAAATGTGTCCCTAATTTTATATTCATAGTTCCAAGTTATGTGAGAAAATTCCTAGTAAATTCTAAAAATATATGTATGTATTTACCTAGTAACATATATTTCCCTTCAGCTTTATCTAGCACACACACCCATCCATTCCTACTATTATTAATATTTATTAATATTAATAAACGCGAGTAGATATACACCCCTTATTAAAGAGCGAATGCTACTTATTGCGATCAGTTTGTCCGTTTGTCTGTTTGTCCGTCCTTGCGATATATAAGGAAAGGAAATTTGATTTTTTTGTCGCCAATCGATGCGATAAGGTTAATAACAAACCGTTAAAATTTAAGAGCATGTCTATTTTTTAAAATTTGGAACGCTATATACCGGCAACCAATGATACGATCTGTCACAAATTTTGTATACAGGTACCCTATGATCCCTTCCAAATGTATATAAAAGTTTGACTCGGGGGCCCTAGGGGTCAAAGTTCAAATTAAAATCGTTATATCGCAGGAACCTGACGTGTGATTTTGATCAAAATTAGTTTGTACATACCTAAAGCGAAGCTTGTTTATATATTATAAAGAATTTAGTATTTGTTAGATTTTTCTTTGCAATTTCAATTTTTCATTCGCTCCTTCCCTATGTGATTGGTTTACATGGTATTATCATCATGCAAGAAAACCTCTATCACTCACAATCTGGAGCTGTCTGATAGAGTTTTTAGCGACGCTGAAACAAGCAGTCAGTGGAACAGGGAAATAATAAGTAGAAAAACAAGTAAACACACAATCCTAAAGGAACCTACACATGAAAACATAAATTCCCTCCCAGTAAATTGACATACTATTATTATCACTACTTCTACAACTTCTATCCTATTTTCGCACAGTATCGTTCTTCTTTTTCTAGTGATGACGATGATGATACTACCGCCGTGACAACTCCACGTTACTAGTACACGTATATTAAAAACATCAGCTATTTTCCTTCTCCGTATTTTCTCGCCAGAATAACAGCGACGAAGTCATAGTGACAGACACTGTATTAAAGTAAACAAGACAACAGTTGCTGTTGTTTTTAGCGCATTTAATTTCTTTTGAGCAGAGAGAGAATATATCTTAAAATATAAAAAAGTGAAAGCAAAAATGTGTGCTATATTGCGCTCTAGTGCTACTGTTTTAAGTCATTTTTATGGGTTTTTGGACACACGATATTTTTCATCATTACGTGCTACGGTTTACTACTCGTTTGAAAACTTGTTCGTCTGTTAGTAACAACGCTTTCGTCACTAATGATACTGTTACTGCTGAAACTAGGAGACATATATACATACATATCAACTTGAGTCAAATACAAGTGATACAGTAGTAGAGATAAACTCGCTGTAATTGCAAGGGTAACGGTGTAGCTGAAAAATCGCTGATTCTTGCTTAACTCCATAAGCGATTGTGATGAGTTTCTTTCCGTTACTACTTACGTAACGTAAGATACTTTGAAGTACTTTCAAAAATTCGTCATAGAATTTAATAGAGTGAAAATTCTCCCCTCTCCCCTTTTTTATCCATATGGTTTATCCATAGATAAGTTCATGGCCAGCAGCCTGCTCGCCAACAGACGGACAAACACGAATACATCGTTGTTTGCTGAAAAGGTTTCAGCTACGTAATAGTAATAACATAATAATATTATGTACATAACTCCATAATATGCAATCGTAAGGACATCGCCACTATTTTATGCATGTGTTCATTCATCCATGAAATTGTCATAATGTTTAATGTATGACTGTACTTTTATGATCATTTATATGTTTTTGTTTGGTTTTTCATGCAAAAAATGAATGAAGAACAGTAATGCTAATTATAATAATAATGTTGTACAGTGCATAATAACAACACTGTTTTTTCAGGCGGTGCTGTTAACAAAAAAACACAAAGCAAAACACGAAAACTCATTGATATTACCAAGACCTTTATTCATGCACACGTACCTGTCTACTGATATCAATGTTTGTCCATGGAGCACTCCGGCCGTCCACGTCCTTATATATATTTTTGGAATTTCAAACCGCTACCTCTGAAATCGATTTCTATGTTAATCTAGTTTTAATCTCAGTACGACAATATTAACCCCAAAACCCCCTGATGCCCTGAGGTAAGGGGGTCCCTTTTTCCTAAAGGTTGGGTTAACTTTCTTAAAGCGTTTTCGAATATAGGTAACTGGACACCAAATTCACGCAGCTTTAATAAAATGCATAAAGCATAAGCGCACTACTGTTTTGCCTTTCTTAATAAACTAGGTTTTATCTATTCAGCTACTAACTATCCCATATTTTATTAAGTGTGCTTATTACGTTGTCTACTGTTTCGTAAAATGTATCTTTCCCCTTCGCTCGTTTCTGTTTCATATATCCAACCAAGCAAACCGGAGCTAGAAGAAAGGCTGAGTGGCTATGTGAAAAAATAATTGACGGCACTATAGCAAGATATAGATTATCACTACCTATTTCTAAATGTATGAATGTCAGTACTTGATTTTTTTGCTATCGTATAAAACTTTATCATAATAACGAGAACATATTACTTGTTTGTATGTATTTTCTCGGAGTAAATAATCCAGTATGTTCAAATAAAATCGCTACTACCGCAAAAATTAAATTTATCGTTAGACAAGCAAAAGTAAATACGTAAAATAAACTGTGTACACATGGAGAAAAAATAGTTTTGATTCGATACAAAAAAACATTATATGTACATTTCTAAACAAATCATCCCAGTTTTCATTATTCCACTTAATGAAAAAACTTTCGTTGCATAAAACATTGGGCTATTATTTTTTTGTAAAATTAGAATACCTCGTAAAATTCGTATTCCCTTGAGCCAGTACAACAATTTTCATAAAATTGCAACTTTTGCGCCTTTTCCTACCAGCTTAAAAATTGCGGCCTCGTAAAAAGAAATACATTCAACATTGTCGAAGCCTGTTTTACAGCTACTATTGCGTTGCTTCAACGGTGGTAGAGGATAAGTCTATGATCCAAGTTTGGCGTTACGAACGAGTAATGTTTATTGTAGTCAGGGGAATTGACGACTTTTATTGTTTATGGTTGTTGCTCATATGAGTGTTCATATTATATATTGGTAATGCTCATGTGGACAACAATGTAGTAAAAATTGAGTTCTAGTAATAAAGGTTTAATCAATAACAATAAATGCATAATAATAATCAATATACAGCGACAATACACATTAAAATTCATTCTGAAAAAAAAAATTCTGAGTGTCATTGAATGCAATTGACGTGTTGATTTCTTAACAAATAGTAATTGTCATTATTTACTTTAATTGTTGTTAATTGAGGATTAATTGAAGTATTCTTATCATTTTGGATTAAACACCAACATTTTTTGCTTACCCTTAAAATATTCTTTTTACCTGGATATTGAATAATCTGAAAATGGAATGTCAAAAACATAGATGGGTGGGAAGATGGGTAGTTAAGTTAAAGTTTTTTCATAAATTAAGCCTTTGTTCATCTTCTCCTTGTGACATTTTTTGTTTTACTTTCTTCCTATTCTCAAGCAGACACTGCAAGTTTCCAGGTTTCTCTACTTCACATAATTTGTCAATGTAAGACTAGAGGATCATGAATCATGGAGAAAACTCAAAACTATGTTTTGCGTGTATCTGTGTCTATCTACCTAAGTAACAAAAACTTCTACTGACGGCACAGTGTAGCATTGCGGTAAATGGGAAACCAAATAGGATTCTCAGCTCACGCTAGATTACTTTTCCAGTCGCGTGGGAACAAATGCTAACAAATACTGTAATATACCTTACTTTTTGTGTTAATGTTACAAATATGATGAACCTTTTTCCTGATAATATGGACAAATTTATTTCTCTGCGTACGTAAAAGTCGTACAACGAGCTTACTTCATGACTACGAAATAACACCCATGTATATGATTTTACGCTCATTTATGTAATCCAATTTAAGGAAAATCCATAATGTAAACAATAGAAGTGATATGGCTTGGTTTTCCAGTCATGTTATGATAAAACAAGATCACATGACTAGTGACAAGAGCAGTCGGTACATACAATATGCTTGTTGGGAATTAAAATCGGCACATTTTCTCTCCTAGAAAGCTTGACTATTTCAACGTGTCTCTGTTAGGTACTTGCGTAGACAAGTAAGCAGGTACTATTATTTGTATTCATTTTACCAAATAAAATTTAATATCTTTATTATTATTAATAAACCACATTTTCCTACTAAATAGCACAGATTTGTCTGCAGACTGAGAAAAGGAAGAGAGGATGAGTGTAATAAAAAGTAAGATTCTTGTTCAGTGTTCGATTTATATATCAGCCGCAGTAAAAAAATAGTGCTTGTTTGGTCTAGTTCAGTTTGTTTTCTCTTGCTCCCTTCCACATTGATAATGTTTCACTAACGACGACGATAAGTAAAAATGCTAATGTTTTACTACTGCCACCGCCACTCAACTCACTCGCTGTTACACACACACATTCGCACACGCACACACACACACACACTAAATCTACTCCATTCAACTTCTCTCTCTTTCTCTCTTCCTCTGCAGTGCATTGCCTGCGCTCATGTGGACAAGGACGATGTTTGCCGTTTTGGGCTTGTTGATGTTCCTGTCTGTTTTAGCAGGAAAAGTAATTTTTTGTGTACATTTTTTGTATTTATCAGCAGAAGCAGAAAATGGATGGAACTGACTGACGACTGACTTACCAAAAAGAGAGAGAGAGAGAGAGTTGAGAGGAAGAAAGAGCATTTAAGTTAGGTGGTGTTGTACATGGAATGGTAGTGGTGTCTGCGATTGGCTTAAGTAAGTGCCACTGATATAAAGCCTTTTTAGCTCAAGTCTTTTTTATCCATCCATCGACAAAATATCATTATTTGAAACTCAACGAACCGGTTAAAGTGGTAGCACTAGAAAAGTAAGTACAATATCTGGTAGCAGAGCAATGGTAAAAGTAGAAGAGTTTCTTTTCCCGTTCGTCCATCTCCGTCAACTAGTCACTCACAAGGAAAACGACGACGACGTGCATATTGTACACGTTATTATGGTAGAACCATATACACAATGATGGCAAATGCACTAATGAATCGTATGCAAGGATATATATCTCATACGTATCATCATCATATGTATGAATATAACAAGCGAGTAAAAAAGTAACTGGGAACATTCTGGTTTCGCTCTGTACATAGTAGTACATGCACACAGCATGCATGTGTGCAAAAAAGAGTTAAAAATGCAACAAGCAGTGTAATTGAAGTCAGTGATGTTTTTTTCCCTGTGGTTTTTGGCTGACTTTTGCTATTTTCTGGTTATTGAAACTGCAAAACTACTGTATGCTAATATCCAAATGCAGAAATGCCACAAATACTTTTTTTAAATTTCTTATATCGTAGGATTATAAATATAGGAGTGGTTTTAACATTGACATTTTATATTTTATAAAATTATGTGTGATATAAAAAATGCATATGCAGACTTGCTCTTTGGCAGAAAATAAAATCAGACACGGCATACCTTTTTATGTATGTACGCATACATGCCAAATAAATGCCAACTTACCTACAACAATCTAGAAAGGGGATACGGAAAGTAATTACATATCCATGCTTTCTATTATCGTGTGGAAACCTTGTGTGTGTCTGTTTTGCCGGGTTGGTGCGCGTTCTTTCCGCGAATCCTTCTTTTTCAGTCTAATCATCAATAAAATCCCCCTTAATTTTAGCAACGTTTTTAATTATAGTTCGTCTCTGTGTGGCTTTTTTGTTTACATTTTTGTGTTTTCTTGCACGAAATACGAGTATAATCAAAATAGGCTTCTCGACGAAAGCCTCTCTCTCTCTCTCCACATGACTTTATTTTCGCTGACCAGTCTCTCTCTCTCTCTCGTTGGTAGAGACGAGTGAGCCCTTAAAAAACAAGTGGGAAACTTTTATGCAGCGATTACAAGAAAAAATATACTTATTACTCTACTTCCCTGCTAATACCAGTAATTGGAATATTATGTAGACTTTTGGTATTGTTATTTCTCTGTGTGCCACGGCTTGACGGCAGGCTTTCGTGCCTCGGTTCCGTTGCTTGTTGTACACACACACACATGCACTCAATAGCAACATAACAACAGCCAATAGTAGATTAGAAGCCCGAGCAACACCATCACGACACAATCAATGTTCAACAACAAGAAAGCAAGTAATTTTCTTCCTCGTTTTTTTGCTTGAATGCTGTTGCATGAATGCATGCATTCAAGTATGCATGTTGTTGTGCAAGGCTAATAATGAAATTGCGGAATCTGTTTCATTTTATCCACATCATCATCAAGATCTAGCCTGCACTGCCAAAAAAAAAATTCGCGTATGTTGACGACGACGATGATGTTGATGATCAAGTAGAGAGTGTTACAAGTTAAGTTGTACAATACAAGTGCTTTTCTCCAGGATAAAAACCTCGATGTTGACGATGATAATCGGTCCAAGTAATAATGCTACTATTTTCTAATCATGCTGTTATGTGCCCAGCGAAAAAAAGATGGAATCTTGTTGTGCTTTGCTTTTAAAGAGAAAACTTTTTTTCCTTCTTTTTCTCTGTCCGCACTCAGCACTGCATTACGACTAATATGTATTTTGTACCCATATTACTCATGTATACTCAAGGGATCCCTGGCTCGGGTTTCGTCCTTAGAATCATCATCATCATCATCGTCAGAATCTTGGATGATCATTTCCCATTCTCTCTTTTCTAGTCTGTTTTATTGTGACTCTGAAACAAGTTGATATCACAAAGACGTTCCGCTCATTCACTATACCATCATTTTTGTAGCACCTTTCTATTTTTTGCTGGCGTTGTTGATGTTTATGTTGTAAGTTGTTTGCTGCCACGACGGCCTTTTCCTTTCATCTGGCTCGTTCTCTCTGGTATACTTTCTTCGTCACCCTTTCAGTTGACCATTTCTTGTGTTCATCTCTTTCCCGGCTACAATTATCTAGAGCTTATCCACTGTTTCATAAGTGGTACAAATGACACTCATCTTTTTCCCGGTCTCTGTTCCTGGATTACTCCCGACTGCTACAATCTCCCTTAATGCTGGGCTTGAGAAATAACCATATTCCATGTCAACCTTGTCGTTTGTCGATGCCGCTTGTTCGGACAGAACAAGAAGGAGACAAGAACATTCTCCGAGGGACAAACGACAAACGCATACAGTTTTGCGCTGAAGTAAACGGCATGTATGTAAAGCTATCGAAACTGTACAAGCGTAACTGCTTGTCCAATTTTTCTATGACTGCCGTGTTACAGTCACGATAGTAGCCATATATAGTGGTCGTGTATCAGCAGTAGCAAAGTGAATGGTGAGTTAAGTGAGAAGAAGACTTATATTCTCTCTGTTTCTCAGGTTATTTCGCAAAAAAGAAGAGCCTGGTTAACTAGAAGCAGCAAGACAAGTAGGGCTATTGCGACTACATACACAAACTGTCATTCAAGGTGTCTAGTGGTAGGGAACTGCTGCTCTGGCTACAATGTTGGCATTTTTTGTGAAGACAAGCTTATAGGATTCTCTTCTCTACTGATGCGGCAGAGATGGCCAAAATCGCTGATTTGAGGGTTTAAATATCATGGAAAAACAAAAGGCGATTTGTGCAAATAATACGGCCATTCACTTAAGTATCTATGTAGGTGTACCATCTTGGAAATCAGTAAGCAGGTTGCTAATAAAGAACGCAACAACGGCAACAATCAATTTTTGTACTGAATGCAGGCAATAGCCAGTTAATTGAATGAAATTTGGTGTCTGCGTCCCTGAAGTAGGAAAATTGTCCCGATTTCACAGCGTATGTGAAATATCACATTCTCACCGTCAAATTTCAACCCTGCCGGTGGAACATTATTAGTGTTGCAGTTTGGTATGAAAAACCCAAGTTAATTTCACTGACTATGGAACTCCAGATGCTGTCCTACGTAGATTTGTCTCATATTCTGGTCAACTATTACTCTAATGGAGTTAAACCTTCATGATAAGTCTCAGTTTTCCATGATCAGTTGTTTTGGAAAAATCAAAAAGTAGATTTTTCGAGCCACATTTCTATGAAAACCTTATGGATTTTCAAATTTTCTTTTTGCATTATAAGTTTTGAATGGAACGATATGAATGGACCCTTCTCTCAATCCCGTTTTCTGTCACATGTTAACTTCTGTAAGGTTTTCATGAAAATGTGGTTCGAAAAATCTATTTTTTCGATTTTCCCCATAACCATGGGGAACCTGACCATAGCCTGATCATGGAAACCCGAGACTTATGAAGGTTTAACTCCATAAAAAATAGTTGACCAGAATATTAGGCAAATCTACGTCGGATAGCCTCCAGAGTTCCCTCGTCAGTTTAGACAGTTGCAGGTTCACAATCCCATTTTTCTTCTCCCTTTCTGCACGATTTTGGCCATCCCTGACATCCTATTTCATACATAGGTAATACATACCTTAGAAATAACGTGTCTTGTAATGACAACAAGGTAGCACTCTTTGGTGACATGTATTACTTTGGTAACGCTAGCATTAGTCGTAAAAGGAATACATGTGTTTGTGTACTTAATGTTGGAATCCCTGTTGCTTTGTTAGGAATCAAAGTACCTCCTCATTTCTAGCGGGAGGGTGTGCCGTAGTCAAGCAAGCCGTTATCTTGTCGAAGGGATACATTATGTGTAAAACAAATTTTGAAATGTGGCGTTTTCTGGAAGGCAATTCAAGATATCCCACTGAAAATCCGTAGCATAGTACATCGGGACCCCGGTAACCCAGCCTTCAGCCATACTGCTTTATTAGAAATGTAGTACAAGTTAAAGTTACAATGGCTACCCCAATGACTTGCCTCAAAACGTTCATATGGTTTTTTGTAGTTGCTACAAATTAAAGTAGACTGCCCTTCCCAAATCAAATTAAACGTTGAAGAGCTATATGAAAAACAAATTTGACAATTTACCCACTTCTGCCCACGTGGAGTAAATCCAAAAGAAATTTGGTGTATTCGTACAGATCCTTATTATACGGTTCCTATTTGACACATGATAAACCAGAACTTTTATTAAATGTGCCGGGGAGAGAATATCGTGGTCACTCCCGGATAATAGTTTCACAAAAAAAACTAAATGCAAATCCCCAATTCCTTGCAAAATTCAATCACGTTATTTTAACGCCCCATGGTTTAAAAGGACGGACGGCCGGATGAACAGACTGCTCATGGGTTATCTATAACTACCATATGCCATCCCTACCTGATAACATGTCCTCTCCTAGTTACGCTTACCCGATAGCTAAAGTAGTGGAGCATGGAGCTATAGTCATGCAGCAGCAAAAGCCGTGGTAAAACACTGGGATAGCACTGGTAATAGCATTTTAGTAAATATGTGGCTACTGCTGCTTCCCTCTTACCATTTCCATTGCTGCCACCACCATCAGCACAACTCCAATTCAACGTCCGCTCCGAAATGCCGTTATACCGACACAACGTTTACACACATGCTCAACTTGTGCAAAAACCTAAGAAGAAGCCTCAGCAGCATCATTGGCTTGGCAGTTTAAGAGACTAAGTGAACAGAGTACACACTCAAATATACACACGCTGTTAGCAGTAATACCATTACTGGTTCCACTACTCCTGCTACTATTTTCTCTTTCTTCAAGTCACGGTTCACCAGCAGAGAGCCACAGCCACATCTTGTTCATCAGCAGCTTGCAAAGGATCCATGATCCATCCAGTTTCCAGAAAGACTCTCTCTCTTTCACACGGTGGTGCTCCGGTGGTTGGTGACGAATACACAAAGACGACGGTAGCAGGCACACACAGAAACTTGAACCAAACCAAACCTGTCCTCTCGCTCACATTGCATCTTTTATCCAAAGTAACCAGGAAAAAACCTTTTTTCGTTTTACGCTGCGCTCGTTCCCTTTTTCTTGCTGATTCATACCCTTTTTTCATCTCCTTCACAGTGATTGTCAGAAAGAAAGGCATACACACAGGGAGAAAGTGAGACACATACTGAGAAACTGTCCTTTTTTCCACGAGCGACAGGCACATCATCATCTCTGAGAAGCATTATATTAGACAGAAACAAACAAACAAAGAGAAAAAACCAGCGGCATAGAACACAGAGCAACAAAATCGTCAAAAGCGAGAGAAAAAATATAA
Source organism: Callyntrura guangdongensis (assembly GCA_027744295.1). NCBI lineage: Eukaryota > Metazoa > Arthropoda > Collembola > Entomobryomorpha > Paronellidae > Callyntrura > Callyntrura guangdongensis. Next base: position 14,681 of record JAHZNB010004848.1, read on the forward strand.
TTCCTGTTTGTTGACAAATGTGTGGTGGTAGTGATGGTCGACAATAAAGCTGCTCCTGCTCTTGTCTGAGAGAGAACAAACCCGAAATATACAGACAGAGTGAAAGGAAATATTAAAAAAACGAGGAGAGGAATGCGAATCAGAGAAGAAAAAAAAATCAGACACAGCAAAAAAGTTGAGAGTATTTATTTTTTCTTCTTGTCTACCCCACTGTTTACATTGTGGGTGGACTAGTTGTGACAGTCAGAAAAAAAGGCGACAGTAATCTCAATGAGATAAATTTTTTTCGTGCTGAGTAAGTAAGAAGGTAGTAGCAGACAAAATATAATACTTTGTGGAAAAAAGACAAGAGAAAAAAAAGTGGAAAGTGTGTAGTGGGGATACTTGTACTATTTTACGGCCCAAGTGTAGAAATGAGAACACTTGTGCATCACACTACATTTATTCCATGATTGATATGTAGTGGACCTTGGAAAAACATTCAGAGTGACTTTATTGTTCGTCCTTTCTCTTTTTGTAAGGAACGGTTGTCCCAGTTGCAGTTGTGTAATTGTCAAAAAGTGGAACGCTGCACTTTTTTCCTCCTTTTTTTTTAAAAAAAATATCGTGTGTCCTCCTGTTGTTACTTCGCAATCAAAGTGACGAGAGGCGTGTTGGGGCTGCTGCGTTGTTTTGCATCACCCCGGACACTTCTCCTGCTGTTAATAATATTACACTTTCGCCCTTTCCAAAGGAAAGCGGGTGTTGCAGGAGACCCCATATTGAAGTTGAATCACTGGGAATCCACATTAAGTGCATACTTGGTACTCAAAACCCCCGTTTTCATCGTCGTCTGTGCGTATCTTCTCTATCGTTTCGGGTATACTTTCTTCTTCATAAAAGCCAATGACAACAACGACACCACTCTGGTGCACTCGTGGGAAAAAGTCAGAGAGAAGTTTTCTTTCATTTCCCTTTCAGCAGAGAGTTATGAAGGGATGCTACTGAGTACAAACTAAGAACGCTACGGTTGCCTGCCCTATTGTTACCGTTACCGTTGTTCGTGTTGTTGTTGGACTTACGCTTTTACAGACTTACGTTGTATTGTATTGTTACGCTCTCCGGCTTTGTTCGAGCTCTTCTGTTCCCGGCTGCAGAAGACGTGGCTGAAAAGAAGAGCCAGCAAAAAGGAGAAAAAAGGAAGTAAAGAAAAGAGCTACTTTGTCTCTTGTTTTGCTGCTGACTTGGCAATAAAAAAATGACGCTGGCAAAAAAGATTTGAGCTGTTAGTAAAAGAAAGAATTGATTGGCCCCTGTCACTGTCCTTTATTGCTTGATAGTCGAAATTGGCAGGAAATCAGAGGCGTCGACAAAATTTTAGCAACTTGTCACTCGTAATGTTAATAGTGATGCTACTAACTACTTTAATATTTACTTGTGGTAAAAACCCTGTTGGTGCCACAAACTGTGTTTAGGTACCTTGGGTAGTTTTTCGGAATCTGTCAAGTTTAAATTAAGACAAGTTTCCTCGTAATAACGTTTCGAAAAACGGTAGCACACGCATGGGGCATTGGAGGATATGATATGCGGATTTGTTCATTAATATCAAGGAGGCATGTTGTTAACATGTTGTTGACAGCAAGTTTCCTCCCTGTCTAGAGTACACCTACGAGAAGTAGGGGAAAATCCCTTTATATCCATCTGCCGAACAGATTTCGGCTATGACATTTGCCAAAGGGGATTATGGCTTTACGATGTTGATTGAGTGAGTGAGGAGGAGGACGGGAGTTCGAAGAGGATGACGATGATGAGATGAAACACGGCGGAAAAGTCAAGAACACTGGGCTTGTGTGTGTGGCGTGAAGGTACATGCCAGTCAACTATCATCGTCCTCATAACAGCTACATTTACATATTATTGTCGATTCTGTCAATATATATACGAAGATATTGTTAGAAAGAGACAGAGAGACATTAAGAATGTACACGTGGAAGTGAGGTGTTGTTGTGCATTACTGTCGTCGTAGTCGTCGTCGGCATTGTCCCCATCATCATAATGATTTTTATTATTATGCATTTGGTTTATGACGACCATGTTGAGTAACAGGACAGGGACGTGTAAGTTATTTCACTGCTAGAGAAACTTTTTCTGACAGACTTGTTAGTAGAGAGCGAAGATCCACCTAACTTGTGTGTTTGTGTGTGGGTTTCTTCTTGGGAGTCTGTGTATTTGTGTGGCTAGTGACTGGTGACCTAGTAAAAAGACAAGCAACTTAAAAGAGAAACGGCTGTGCAGCTGTTGTTGCTAATGAATGAATTACTGAGAATAACTGAGACTCTGAACAATGACAATACTGGGGAAAATAAAGATGTTGGGACGTGGTTTGGTAGTAGGCGTATTATTATTAACCAAGTGGTGAGGAAAATTTTGAAGAACTGCTTTTACACACAGAGAGAAAATAGCGAGAGATGAACTCAATTCCATATAATCTTTCCATTCTTTCAAATATCTACCGCTTTCTCTGTCACTCTCTTCAACGCTTTGTTCCCATTTTCTCGTTTTAGCATATTCGCTGATTACTGAGCGGAACTGAAATTGACTTAGCAAATTGCAAACGAGCAAGTAAGTTTTTTTTTGCAAGGAAGAAGGAATTATTAATGTTATTATGGTTGCTACTATTAGTTTACCTCTTTCAACTTTGTCTGATTCTGTGGAACCCTCTTTTCTGCTTCTGCTGATTTGAGATCCACCAGAAGTGTGTGTGTGTGTGTTTGCACGAGAGTTTGGGAAAGATACCTACAACAAACATAAAACCCCACTCGAGACTTGTTTAACCAAACTACTTTGACTGCCGCGGCTTTTACTTATTTTAAATGTTTCAAGTGTTTATGCGTTTCCTCAGCGTGAGTATCCGGCATTCAACACTCGCGTCTCGTTGAGACTCATTCCTGTTGTTTTTAAGTGTGTCCTTGTGCGTCAAGTCTATCAACAGAAGAGAAAATTGCGGCAACGATCGACATCGTCAGCAACATTATCAACCTCATCATCTTCATTTTGCAAGAATACAAGAATGACGAGAATGCTCCTGCTGCTCTGCTGAAGACAAAGCAACACTAAAACTTTTGCACACAAAACTCGATTATGATTGGTAATTACAAAGATATATCCTTATGTACTTAAAAGCGTACAGCATAAATATACATGATAATGCATACACAGTTATTATATACTTTTGCTCCGCTACTAAACGCACTTTAAAACGAGTCCCAAATTGCCAATTTAATGTTCCAGCAAATACTCCAATTATAATGCGCTGCTTCTCAGTTTCCCGTTGTAATTGTTGTAGTTATCTTGCGCGTCGTACTGGTTAGCAAGAACCAGGTGCTTTGAACACATCCCAAAAGTAACTGAAAAAGGGTGACATAAGCAAGATGACATTTTACACAACATCAGGAAATATTCCAAGTGAAAATACTGTCTGTATGCTTGATAGTCGTAGTTAAAAGCAGAGCCTTTTGTTTAACTACATAATTGAACGGGTAAAATGTGCAATATTGACGTACAAGCAATTTTTAATGATACGATACATTCTTAACAGTCACACAAGATGTATACAGTTTGTAACACTCTGTAAAAGTTACTGGAATGAATATAGTCTCTCCTTGACTATAATTTTGAAGAAGGGATAAATCTCCAGGAAAAATTACTGGCTTAAAAAAATAATTCACATTTCTCCCTTTATTGATTTGACTTTTCCATAAGATGGCACTTTGTCGTTTCCTTGAAATTTTTGCATTTTTTTAAACTAAAAAACCCTGGTCTACATCGCTATATCATTATTTCCCGTTCCCCGTCCTCTACCACTTCGATTTTACAACAATTTGTTGGTTAAACTAGCTGCTTTATTAGATTGACCGATTTTTCCTGCAATAATGGAGCAATTTCGTTTTTAGGAAGAATCTTAATATTCCCTGCACACATACCCTACATTTTTGTTAGTGTTCCCAATTCCCTGGGATAGACAAATTTCCCTGTTTTAAAAAGAATGAATGTGATTATTCCATTACAAGTTTTTGGCAGTGGCGACAACGGTGGGTGGCTGTACTTTTCTTTCTACTCTGCTCCGTCTGCTTTCACTTAAATTTCACTATTTTATCCTATCCATCCACCGATTCCATCACTATGCCCCACTGCTACACTTTTCCACGTACAAAAAAAACCCAATCCTTTCTTCCTTTTTCATATTCCATTGAACAAGTTACTGATGGCAAGTCAATCTGAAAAAATGGTCCATTTCTTCTGAACGATCCTCTCTGTCCCTCTTTCTTTCAGTGTTTCTCTTACTCTTAATGTGTACTTGTCTACTTAAACTACTCCAACAAACCACTGATGTTGCTGATTTTTTACTACTTTCTGCGGGATTCCATATACGTATCTACAATATCAATGATCATCCTTATGAAGATCATCAGAGAGTAAATACACAAGCGCATCATCATCATCATCATCATTATCATATTGTGTGTATTATATGCAAAAATACAATATAAAAAGTATTATGCACTTTTCGTGATACGATAATACTTCTGCACTTTCTATCTCTTCCTTTTGCTCTTTCTCCGTGAAAAATTGGCAATGCTTGAGCATCATCTTCATGTTGAGCACCTCTCCTTTGTACAACTCTCTCTCTCTTTCGTCTTACCACTCACTACACGTATTCAATACCCGCCACCCATCACCACCACCACCCCTGCTCGCTCACTTTGCTTTCTTTACACTAAGATTTCCCTGAGAAAGAGGGATACTAGAAGCCAAGTAGAGAAAGTAAGTAATAGTCAGTCAGGCTGGTCTGGTGTTGGTGTTATGGCTTGGGTCAAATGATGCATGACACAGAGTAGCAGTAGCCATAACAAAAAGTTAAGTAACTTCTACAGAGACTACACACAGGTATGTATATGTAAGCAGGGATGGTCATGGTGGTGGGGCAACGAGGATATTGCTTTAAACCACATTTTATTGCAATTTTGTTTTTTTATTCCGAACGTTTTTTCTCTCTCTCTCTCGCTTCCTTTTCGTCTTTCCCGTCATTTCAGCTCTTTTTTAGGACAGTAAAAAGCCAAAGAAGCAAAAGAAGAGGGAGGTAAAAAAATTATACTTCTGCTTCTTTGGGGAGAGACTTAATGGCCGTGTTTTATGCAAGTATAAATATGCATAAGGTAAGGGGAAAGAAGGAAGCGAAGAAAAAAAGAAGTTTTTTATGGGATGCTCAATGCTGTTTGCGGAGCAGTTTGTACTGGGAAAACGGCGTATTTTTAAGAGCCAGCACTCCTTCTCCTCTGCTTGTCTATCTATCTATCTATTCATCTATCTTCGGACAGCCTACTTTCTCCAGTTCTTTTCTCCCCCTGTCGTACAAAAGGAACTTACTTAATATCCGATGATGTAAACGAAGAGGGAAAAAGTCCAGTTTTTATAAAGTAGGATAGGTACATGATGAGCTATGTATCATCATCATCATCTTATTTTATCTAGCCTGGAGCAGTAAACTAACTACAAATGTGGCGTTGCTCCATGTCAGTCCTAAAGTTAATGAATGAATGAAGGGACGGAGGAAGGAACAAGTGAAATCCCTTTTTGCTCTTCTTTCGCTATTCTTGCATGTTACTCTGCACTTTTCATAAAGTTTCTCTGAAGAAGCTGCACACAACTTATAAGCAGCTGGCACTTGGCACACAGCAGCAGCATCATCGTCGTCATAATAAGATGTGGGCTATTCAAAGATTATGATATCACCATGTTTCATCGTGCATTAAAGAATGTTTTACCAGGCATGACGAAAAGTGTACGAGGAGGTTTTCAAAAGTTTTAATTCTTTTGTGAAATTGACTAGTGAAATGAGATCGGGATACTTTTAGGTAAAAAAA
>JAHZNB010004849.1:0-10766 GCA_027744295.1 Callyntrura guangdongensis
CATTTTTCCGTAAGAAGTGAAACAAGTTGCATAATGCCCCAAACTGGAAAGTTGGCTGGTTTTTTAATTTTGTGGCGGGAAAAAATGGTGGGAGCACCTGGATATTTGTGGGAGTCGCTAAAGCACCACCAATTCGTAAACGTAATATAAATTTACCGAGGCGAAGGTGCTCGCTCCGTAGGAGTCATCACCACGGGCAATATTATGTTGATGCATATTATGATGAGTGGTGCAGCGATGACGACAAAGAAGTATAATAAGATGGGTTGTCAACCAATATGTTGGTCCATTTCTTTGCTGTATTGATGAGAAATTTTAGAAAAGTGTAGCTAATTACAGAAACGTTATAAGTTTTTTTAGATTTCGAGTGTACCTTTCTCAGTCCGTTATTTCGGACTTGGTATTAGTTGGCGAGTGAGTCGGGCTTATGGTTAGTTGGATTTTGGAAGGACTTTAAATTCTAAGCAAACGAGACACTATTTCCTTCTCGCTCTTTCACCGATAAGCTGTTGCTGCCCTGCTATCACTTTCTTGTACCGAGTTAGCCTTTTAATCTTAAAAAAGTAATACGTTAAATTTGGACAGAGAAATTAGGTACATTTCACTGACGCAACTGGTTCGCCGTTGTTATCTAGCCATTTTAAAACCCAACCTATTCAAACCTTATCTGGCTTGTTGTGATCATCATCATCCTTCTTCGCTCATCTCAGTCCGAACTTTACAATTTCCATTGAAAATATCTGCCGATAGGATAAAAAAATGAATCATTTGCAGCTGCAAAAAGCTGCAGTAGCGTCTGTCCTACGGAAACCTCTGACGAGATTCTTCATACAACTGAGGCTGCGTCATCGTCTTGGTGAAAAATGTTTACAAGTTTTCTTTCACTTTAAACCGATAAGTTATCCGATACGTAGACAATATCAGCGAAAAATTCAAGGAAATGCCTACTAGGAAAATCTGAAATCCTCTCAAAAATATTCAGTTGGAAGTCTCATATCGATAACATTCACACAATCACACACACTCGTGTAGCCCAACCCCCCAACAACATGTTTCTTAAGAAAATCACTGCTAATTATGCTAGTAGCTGTTATGATGTCATGTCATCGATCGAGAGAGACAGAGAGAGAGAGAGTTACGGCACGTCTTTCAATGTTCCCCAAGACAAACTTTGACCCCAACAGAAAATCTTTTACGAGACAAACCAAGAGATAGTCATGCTTGCTATTCTCACTCTCCACTCATGAATCCTGATCATTCTCTTATCGTCCAGCTATCGACTATCACTCCCTCAGCCAATTTGAACCATACACACACAGACAAACTTGGTCCACACGACACATGTCCATGTCCGCTTTCCATTCTCTACTCTTCCTATACTCGTATCCCCTCATCCTGTGAACAATGTTCTATTTTTCCTGAAACCACGACACAATAATGACAAGACAAGGCGGACATCTTTTAATATCAATATCCAAAGATCATCTTGTAATTTAATCTCTCTCTCTCTTCACATCATGTAACGTCATTCTTGAAATTTTTACTGTCCGTTTTTCTACTTCACTAACTTTTTGCCTACTTTATTTTCTTCATCGAGCATTCTCTCTCCACATATTTTTTTGTATACGTACCAAGCTTCTCTCTCTTTCTGTCTTGATAAAAGCCTGCCAAACTGTCCAATCATTCTCTGGTGGACTACCACCACCACACCACAGCAAGAAACAGAATGGAAACTTCTCTCTCTCTCTGGAAAATAATCAAAATATCTGCTATTGTAAGAAGGTATGTCGCCCTTTGTTCCTTTCTTCATCTTTTTCTTCTTCTTCTTCGTTCGCCACACTCGTGTTTCATTTTATGTTTGTCACTACACACTTGAATGAGCTCAACAGAGAGAGAGAGAAAGAGCTCAGTTCTCTATTCTCCTCTCCTTCCAGAAAATCTCTCAGTCAACAACAAAAAAAAACTGCCCAAAATGTAGCTAAACTTAAAATGAAAGGATGATCAGGATGACTACCATTGAAAAAAAAAACCTTCGTATTTGCGTTTTTACAAAAAATAAAAAAATATGAGTTGCAAAGCCGCTCATCATCATCACAAGAATAAATGCCTTGATTATGATCAATGATGAGTGTGCATTCTCCAGAGATACCTCCATATATGACGATGGAGAATTATTAAGAAAAAAATATGAAATGCTCGTGTCTACTAGCAGACCAAGGCACCCGAGAGGGATAACGATAACACACGATCCCTTTTATCTTTCACCTTTTTTAATTCCAAGCTCAAGTTTTTTTCCAAGGAAATCCAATAATAACTGTTTGCTGTGGGGTAATTGTTATTGTGGCATACCACCTCTCTCTCTCTCTTCTTTCCATAAGAGTACATAGCTTTAAAGAAATTGAGAGTAATAATAAGAACGATTGCGCTAAAACGTTAGGTTGAATACCCGTTAAAGGAAAAAAGTACCCGTTAACGTCTTCGTGTGGACTGGGCTGAGATTGGTTATGCGTAGCAGCAGCAGGGAAGGATTTTGTAAGAAGGTTCACTTTTTACGTGTCTTTCCGCTTGTTTCTCTTCTTCTGCTGCTGCTTCTTCTTCTCATTTTCAATGAATCGTTTTTGTTTGAACACGACGCAAAGCAAAAACACACACCCACACACACACACATTATCATCATCATTGAAAATCCCCCAGGATTTGCCACATTGTCCTTCTTGGTGTGCTTTGTTGAGTGGAGAGAATGGAGAAATCCTTGAACAGCGGCTTTTTTCTTCGGGTTGACAACGACGGTCGTAGTAGCAGAAGAGTAGTGTGAGGAAGGTTACGTCACTAAAAACCAAACAGGATTTTTTTGGAAAGAAATGGAAAAACGACCATCGAGAGAGGATGATGATGATGATGGTGATCATGACGATCAAAAAATCAGTCACGAAAAAAGGATTTTTTTTCTCCAGATTTCATTCTTGAGGTCATTGTTATATCATCGTTGTCGTCTTTCAAGAGAGAGAGAGAGAGGGGGGGGGACAAAAATGGGAAAAATCCTTTCTGTCAACCAGACTTAGAAAAGCTTCCTCGAGTAACGACCTACAACGACCACCACTTTCCTTGTTTTGTTCCAAAGTAACTTTTTCTAAAAGTTTTTTTTTTCTATCTCACCTCAAAAAAATGTGTTTTCCGTATTTTTAGAATTCCTTTTTGGCATTTACAAAAAAGGATGAGATGCGAAGGATCGGGGTAAAAATATTTTTGTAAGAGTAAAAGTGTCAATGTTGAAAGCCAAAGGGTATTCCTATTCATCCTTTTTTTGCTGACTGACTCTCTGTTCGTAAAGCATTCTCCCTGACGGACGATCACCTCCAACGACAAAAACCGTTGGTGTGTGGTGTGCTTAGGAAAAAATAAATAAACAACAATCCAGCTCTCTGTAATACTCGCACACTCACTCGTACTCAGTGCACAGGGGTAATCAAGGGAAAAGACACGAACACTGAATAAAAATGACAATGCTGAGCATTTTTGTTGTTGTTGCGTAGCAACCAGTATTGATGATGATGATTATGAAAAAAGGAAGAAGGGATGAATGAAAAGATCATCAGATCATCATCATCATCATCATCATCGTCCGCATCCCATTCTCCTCTCATTGTCGTCATTACGTAACGAAACCATTTTAACCATTTTCCCGACTAAAAATTGATGTTCCTACTTGTCTGGCACATATGCACATAAATAATCCGAGTGTATCGGGATATGGATTGCAGTCACTTACTACACTTGCTTTACCCCGGTCGTCGTCATCACCATCAACACCCGAGAGCAGCCAGAAATAATAATATTATACGGGGTGCTGGAAATTTGAACAAAAAATAGAAAAAGGGAAAAACTGGAGAGAATTTTTTTATGACCATGTCTGCATATATTTATTGGGAGATATTATTATTATTATTATTGGGTCACCCCAGAGCAGTGATGATGATGGTACAGTTGCCCCGTTGTGGTGTGTCGTGATCGTCGTAACTGTTTTAAAGGGAGGTCCTTTTCTATTTTAGGAAGTGGAGTCGAACATCAAGCTGGAGAGAAGAGTTTAGCCCTTTATAGAGAAAATGATAATAATAATGGGTGATGGAGGATGGCGTAATAGTGAGAGGGATAAAAAAATGTACAGATTGGCTTGTATTGGTGTTATATGGGAAGGAATGCTATAAAATGTCGCCATTGGGGTGACCAGAATGATTTTTGAAAATGAGAATGATGGTCATGTCATCAGTTCCAAGTTTCTCAAATTTATAGGGGTTTTTAAGGTAGGGTTTGTATAGTAGCCAGTTGGTCAAGTGGTCCAATGCTGGGAGGATTGGGCAAAAGGGACTGTGAAGGCATCAAGTGCGCCAAGGAAGGAGTAAATGAGTAAAAAACGACGGCGATGAGCTGCAGCATGTGTGATGGTATGTATTTTGTGGTAAGGGTAATGTAGCTCGTGCCATGAAACGTGAAATAAAAAACGAGCTTTTTAAACAGAAGCAGTGTGGATGTCGAGTATTGAAGCGGTACTTCTTACGAGAGAGCTGTAGGGACGGTTGGTGGTGGTGAGCTTGTTTGTGAGAGTGGTTGTTAGATCAAAAAATGAATCAAGACCCCATGCGAGGGAACAAACACAAAATCTTTTCTGAAACGACCAAGGAGGCCAAAAATAGATCTGAAATTGAGATCTGTAAAGAGAGAGAGAGAGAGGCGAGCACAATAGCGTCGTTATCATCACAGCCTCAAATAAAAAATAAAAAACCTTAAATCCAAGTGCCACATTTCATCATCATCGTTTTTGTTGTTGTTGTTGTTAAAAAATAAAGAGGATACTCTCTGGTGCGCGCACACACACCCTCCAAAACAAACTGTTTTTTTGTGCTCCCACTTGAACACGACTTTGTAGCGTAACTCCACGACGACGTAATCGTCTTTGCGTGTTACGGTTTTGATGCGTAACAAAATGTATGAAAGAAATTTTACTTCCTTTAAAAATACGGTACCAATCAGCCTTGCATTCGTGAAAACGGGTTTCCTTGGTAACGTGTGTTATCCTGATCCTAAAGCCAACAACTCACTTTCCTGGACTCTTGGCTACATACCTCATCCCTGATCATAGCGCCACAGCAAGTATTACAAGTAGAAAGCTCGGCAGTTAACAGCAGCTATAGGCAGCTAGTGTGGCTAGTTAACAGGATTTGGAGGCCGACTCAAATTTCTCTCAAAAGTGGGAAAAAATGTGGGAAATCCTCTAGGGAGCCAGTTTACAATGAAAGAAGAGAGTGCTGCTATACTGCTGCTGCTACATGGTTTACACATACGCATTGTATCACTTTTTTGGAGGGATTAGTGATTACGGGGAGGTGGTGGAAATGGAGGTGTTTTGGGCTACCCTTGTTTCTTCAGCCCGATACTACAACCACCACCACTGCATTTGGACTTGTAGTCTCTTGTGACCATCGAGGTGCATCCTCACTTTTCATACAATTATCCCTTCTTCCTTCCTTCCTCTTCTAACCGCTCTCTCTCTCTCTCTCTCTGACTCACTCACACCACCACCAAGTGTACGATCGTCTTTTTCCTCCGAAAAGTGAAATTGGATCATTGTCACGACGACAGGAGAGTAGGAAAAAGCAACCAGGCGGAATGCGTCGCTAATAAGGAAACTCGAAGAAGCGGTGCATTTACGCACACTTCCTTTCCGCTCTTAGCACAAAATATTACAGGGAAAGACAGACGAAAAAATGTGAAAACTTCACTCCATCTCTTTCTCCATTTCTCCTCTCATCAATAAATTATTAAGTAGCTAAAGCTACTAAGCGAAAGCGATTAAGAATGTCCGTCGGTCTGTCAGTCCTGTGAAATTCGGGAACGAGAAGGAATTTTGGAATTTGTATGCAGGTACCCTATGGAACCCTCTATAAGTGTACAAAAGTTATATCCCGTAGGTCAACGGGGTCAAAAGACCTTTAGTGAAAACGTTATTTTTCAGAAACCTATGTGGTTATTTGGATCAAATTTCGCACATAAACAATTTTACGCATTTTTTTGTTTTCTTGGTAGTTATCCTTGATATTTCATTTTTGCTTTCGCTACTTCACTAAGAAAACTTCACTCCATCTCTTTCTCCATTTCTCCTCTCATCAATAAATTATTAAGTAGCTAAAGCTACTAAGCGAAAGCGATTAAGAATGTCCGTCGGTCTGCCAGTCCTGTGAAATTCGGGAACGAGAAGAAATTTTGGAATTTGTATGCAGGTACCCTCTAGAACCCTCTATATGTAAGTGTACAAAAGTTATATCCCGTAGGTCAACGGGGTCAAAGGACCTTTAGTATAAACTTTATATTTTAGGAACCTATGTGGTGATTTGGACCAAATTTCGCATATAAACAATTTTACGCATTTTTTTTGTTTTCTTGGTAGTTATCCTTGATATTTCATTTTTGCTTTCGCTACTTCACTATGCGCTTGACTTGATGGTTTATTTCCTTGACACTCTCACTCCACCTCTGACTACTGTCAAAATGCATTTTTTCCATACATCCATCCATCTCTGTTTTGAACAACAGCAACAACATCAGAAAATATTGTAAAATTCTCTCGGGTTTCCTCCAAAAAGAGTTTCGTCCTCTCTCTCTCTCGCTCTCTCTGCTCATTTCTCCAAACTTCCACCGGCTTACAAGATCCATTTTAAACACAACTCTCTCTCTCTCTCTCTCGCCCCTCTAGTACCATAACAGATTAGAAAGAATGACAGGAAAAAACATTTCTCCGTTTTCACCGTCCGTTGTGGAAACGCTACTACTGGAGGAGGAGTAAACCCTGCATTACACATTTACCTACTCTCTCTCTCTCTCAACGGCTCTCTCGCTCTTCCTCTCTTGAAAATTCCTCTCATGGTAAAATGTCCATTAAAAATAAAACATAGGCATGCAGCAAACAAGATAGAGTTGAAGACCAGTTGTTTTTTTTCTTCAGTGCGTAGTAGCAAGTATACTTGAAGGAATAAATCTCTCTCTAGTTTCTCTCTCTCTCTTTGAATGGCGCTAGAGAAGGCGATGATGAATGATTCTCCAGGAAAAAATATGGGAAGCTCCTATAAAAATGCACAGAGAATCTGTACACGACCATTGCCGCTTGGAGTAGCGAGTAGACAGGGAAAAAAGTGTGTATTCTCCAGAGTTTTAACGAAATGCGAGAAAGAAGGGGAAAAGGGGAAAGGAAGAAAAGAGGATCAAGAATGGGAAGAAGAAAACGGGTAGAGAGAAAAAATATACACACATTCAAGTTTTTTTCCCTAAAAAAGTTTTTTTTGGAAAGAGTGGAAAAAAGGGAATTTCAGGCAGAGAGAGAGAGAGAGAGAGTGGTGGTGTTTTCCCCCTTTTTATTTTTCCAGAGAGAGAGAAGTAACTGGCTAAGTGGAACTCGCTGGATGTGTGTGTGTGTGTTTTTGTGTGTGGAGGAGTCGATGGACGGAAGGGGAATGTCGTTTTTATGGGAGTGCAGCAGTATGTGCAGTGAAACTGCATTGAAATGCAGAGCGATGCAAGGAAATGATAACGAGAGAGAAAAAAGGACGCCACGACGATGTCGACAAGGACAACTGAAGGAGTAAAAAAGGGGGAGATGGCTGGATCTCCGAATGTTTGCATGCCTGGCTGGTGTGTAGTTTGTGCGGGGTGGTTGATGCCCCTTCAGTTGGGAATGAGCACAATGTACAAATACATCCCAGCATTTTATGAGTTTCTCTGTGTGGATATTAGATTTATATAATTTTTATATAGCAACTCGCGTTGGACCACCATCATTGTCGCTTTACAACAGCCACCATCACCAACAACATAAGAGCCCGCATTCTACCAAGAGATAGGAACGGGGTGGGTTTTGGAGAGAAAAAAAAACTCTGAAAATTCAAACAACTTGTGTTTCGGTGGTGGTGATATGGTGGAGGGACCCAGAGAGCAAGATGGTGGATGACGACGCGAACAACAACAAAAACAACAAGCGTAAGAAGAAGGACGACGACGAGGGCAAGGAGGAGAACACAATTGGAGAGAAAATTTAAGCCATCTATCTCTCCTTTCCCGCCGGCTTCCAAACGTCTTTTTCGATGTGGGGGCATTTTTATCAAATTCTCTCTCCCATTAAATATACTGACTATAAAACTTTGGATGTCTTTTTCTATTTATGGATGTACCCGGCGGTACCGTCATCCTATCACCTTTCCAGGCTGAGAGACAAAAAAAATATTCTGGGATTCTACGGATGAATGACTGTACGTCGGAATGGAGGGATGGATGGATGGGTAGGGGACATCACTTACAGCACTACCAGCAATTATTCCACTTTTTCCTGATTATTCTTCTCTCCTTGTCTCCTGTGTCGTGTGAGAGAGAGAGAGAGTATCTGGAAGAATTGCCTGGAGGAAACCGGCCGACCGTGTGGAATAGCCATATGTGTCGCATTGATAGGGAATCAAGATGAGAGGGAGAAGCCGAGAAAACAACAAAAAAGACGCCAAGATGATTTGACATTTCCCAGAGTTTCACATTCTCATATTTTTACCTCTCGCGTTAGACTCCTTATTTCCGAGGCTACCATTGCACATAGGAACATCCTCCCCCAATTTACTCTCCCCTTCCGGTTATGCCTCCAACGCTGTTTATGCCTGGCTGGGTTGTTGCTGTTCAGTGACAAGAATACTACTACACCTTCTGCACCCTTGCCAGAATTTTTTTAAAAAACCTGCTCATTTCTCTTAATCAATCCCCGTTCACCGAGCATACGCCAGCTTTCTTGGATGATGATGACAACGACGACTCACAGGATTGGGATTGCAATCAGAAAATCCCCTAGTCAAATACCCCCGCCCGCATGCACCCAAGCTTGTATCCCTTTTAAGCCACTTCCCTCCGTGAACACCTTGTTTGGGAGAGAGAGCTAATTAATTAAAATCAAGATCAGAAGCAGAGACAACGGTGACTACTGGCTTTCGTCCAATTAAAAACATTCATCGTCATCATCATTCTCCTACCATCCACAAAGGGACTCTGGAGCAGCATGGCATTTACGGAGGTGAGGGGGGGGTTGTTGGATGGACGAGAAACTCAAGCGAGTACCTCCACAGAGATGGGTAAACAGAAAAAAAACAAAAAGAGTCACTCAGAAAGAGACAACCATTTTTCCCTTGTGTTGTGCTGTGTGCATGGGCTTCTCTGGATGTAATCTGACACGAAATCTGGAATACCCCTCCGTTTCATTTGCTGTTCATCTGAGGACGATGACGATACTAGTACACGCCGTTGTTGTCCTCTCGATTGTCTTGTTGTTGTTGTCCATGTAATCCGGGTGGAGTGTTTAAACAGGAATTAGCAAAGTGGAAATATTATCTCCCGCTCTCATATTCTCAATTCAGATGCATTTTTCAACAATAACAACGCCAGCCCTCTCGACTCACCAGAGAAGTGGTGGTTGAGTTGCATATTATGATGGGGCACCCAACTAAAAACGGAAATGCTAGTTTCAGATATCTACACAAACTACCTATTTAGCTGTGTGGATGATTTAAGTATCCGTTTTAATCTGTGTGCGCTCTGAGGACAATGACGACAACGAACGATGCTGATGGTCTTCAAGTGGTCCCTGCTCAAGTGGTACGAAAAACAGCAACTCTCTCTCTCTTTCAGCCTCTTTTGTTTGATTTTCAGCCAGACGACCCATTGATTCTCTCCAGTGATGATGAATCCGAATCTGATATGATGGACAAGCGTATAAAGTATACATGATCACGACTAACCAAATAAATTCACCAGCAGCAGTCCCATATTTATTTAGAGTCCGCGAGGACCAAAAAGCAAGCCAAGCTGGAAGGAACAATGTTTAAATAATTTTAGTGGACTTGGTTGGCTAACCGGTAATCATTTTTATCCCCCCCCCCCACATCAACAGATTTTAACCGTAAAAAGGTTCGTTCAATCTTAACATGAGGATGCTCCTTTTGGCAGCTGGGCTTAATGTAATGTCACTCGAATCTACTAGCTACCGCGTAAAAATATCACGATGACAACCAGGCTAACTCATTAAAATTATTTTAAATGAAATTTTTATCCAAATCCAAGCAATAAGGTAGTGGTTATTGAGGCCCCAACTGGAATTTACATTTTTTAAACAAAATTTTTAATTTCTTACGAGATTCCAGCTTTAGACCTTTTTCCTAGTTCCCATCATCTTACTCTGGCCAACTAACAAATCTCCTCACACGTCAGTATAAGCCATAAAGCTCAAATATTTTTTTTACAAGAAAGGTTAAATTTCCCTGCAAATACAATCGTGTGACCTTCTAACAATGCGTAACCCTATTACACTTGCATAATAACAATAATGGTAATCACGAGTGATCATGTTTATTATAATTGATCGTCTTTTGTCCCCCTTTCTCCGTTTCCCACACTCGTTTACACCCGAGAGACGATACTCTCCTCGTCTCAGAATCCTTTCTTCTCGCACTCTTTTCTTTCCCCTTTTTTATAAAAAAAATGTGAAAAATGCCTTAAAAATGTAAAACGGATAATCCTTCATTTTCATTCCCTTCGCTACTGGTTGTGTTTCTGTGGTGAGGAGTATAGTGACTCAGGAAAAAAATAAGCCTGCAAAATGCTGCCTTCCTCTGTCAAAATCACTCTCCCTTTTTTCCTTGCATCTCGTTTCCTTTTAAAAAGCTCCCCTTTTGCTGAAATCCACAAAACCG
>JAHZNB010004850.1:0-10189 GCA_027744295.1 Callyntrura guangdongensis
GTCCGAGCTATTGGCAAGGGGAATCGATTGGTGAAAACAGATTTCCAAAATTTCTTTTGGTTTTCGAGATATCGTGTACACGGACGGACGGACAGACACATCAGGGTGTATGGATAAAGGTTACACTATCGTAAACCTTAATAAATGATAGGTGCAGGTTTATGTTCTCAAAATTAGCCTGCTCGTACCCTAAACATCGGTGATGAAAGATCAGATAAATGTAGTTGGATAAAAGACTTCATTTGTGCTTCGTCTGTGTTGACACTTTTTTACAACTAATAGCACTTTGCATTGTCTGTCCGTCAGTCCGTCTGTCTTTTCGTTCGATTACTCGAAAACGGTTTCGTTTGAATTTTGAAATTCTGTTCCTTATCTCTAAGGCTCCGGACGAACGTTTTACATACGTCTTAGGGTGGTATATACAATTCAGTTTTTAGCCAGGTTTAACCGTAACCCTGGATTACCACCATGTTTACGCAAATGTCGAAATCCAGTTTTGAGGTTTAACAACGAATTGTGTATACCACCCTTAGGTAAACGCGGCCAAAGGTCACATAGGTCTCCGGTATTCGTATATTGGCTGGAAAGAAGGTTTTGGAAGGAGGGTCGGAAAGTTTGTTGAACACAAATCAATGATTACTTCGTCACTATTGCTTTGTTATTTTAATACGCAGATGAAAGNTTTAATACGCAGATGAAAGATATTAAATCGGACGAAGTAATGATTTTAGCGTGTTTGTCTGTCTGTCCGTCATAACTTTGCAAGCCAGACGCTTCAGACGATTTCACTGAAATTTGGCACGCAAGTACCTTAGGGTAATAGTGGCATCTCTGGGATATAATTTGAAGGGTCAAAAATTAAACTTTTCCCAAATTAGCTTAAATTTTGTATAGCAACACAAAGTCAACTGACAAATCAAATTATCAAGTCTATTCAGTCAGCTTGTATAAATACAACCATTTTCATCGGCGTCTCTAAAGATGTGTTAAACCGGTTTATTTAATGTGCATTTAGTTAAGGTATTGAAATCCAAAACACACGATGAGTAAATCCGACCACCAAATATTTCTACAGTCGGAACCACCAAAACCATAAATGATTGGGTGTAAGTGTAAATAGCAGAAATATGTATTATGTCCATTTTCATTTTCTTCCATAATCTGTACAGTTTAATCATTTTAATAAACATATAATATTATAAGAAACAAAACAGCATTTGATAACAATGAGAATTGGTAGGTTTCGTTATTTTTTATCTACGATTACTTATGCTCATTATTTATGAATGCAAGTAATCGTAATATTTCAGTGTATCTTCAAGTTCTTCTTGGCGCTGGAGCGATGTAGCATTTTACGCATTAAGCAAAAGAACACCTTGATAAATTTCTTTTAGTGCATATCCTCATTTACGTTTTTACTGCTAGATTATGAAGATATAATACCTTTCACGTATTCGTGTTATCAATAACAAATAATTTTCGTGTTACAGCAAACTGTGTCAAATGTACTGGTTCTGGAAAAAGCGGTCCTTTGTCTTCTCCTGAAGCTTGTGATGCTGAAGAAGCTCAAAAAGAAACAATTCCGGGTGACCAATGTGTAACGTCTATACCGGTTGAGCCTGGGACGGAAGACCCAACACCGCCAAACCACAAAGGCGTTCCGGATAAACTTGATCCGACAAAGCCGGGAAAATGCGACTTTTTGGGAGATCGGTACGACTGCTTTTGTGAAGGTGACCTTTGTAATAAGAAACCGATTCCATGTGAAAAACTAAAGGAAGCCAATCCAAATCTGAAAAAATGTACAAATGATCCTGCAACACCCACTCCCACTCCAGAAGGTGGTAGCCCAGACGAGCCACCTGGCGAAAAGGATCCCAGCGGAACTGATCAAAAAGACGATCCACGTATGCTGCTAATTTGTATTTACAAAAGTTCAGTTCAACGCTTAGTTACTCAGAATTGCTGTTTGTGTTGTATTTTAGTGAAATGTGGATTTTGCCCAACGTACCGTAGCGTTGTGAACAAAAATGGGAAGCCAACCAAAGACGGATGTGAAGAACCAGACGTCAGAGAACAAATCAAGAAAGGACCATTGTGCAAGCAAACAATAAGATCGCCCCCATTTAAGCACTTTGTTAAGGATCCCAAAGACCACAAAGAAGAGCACCCCACTCACCACAGATCCTGGTCATGTGCGCGACCGGGAGCCTTCTGGAGAGGACCCAAAAAAGGCAGACACGTGCACCTTTGATGGGATCGATTATACCCACTACTGTGACACCGATTTGTGTAACCTAAAGAAACCGCCGTGCTCATGTCTTCGTGCAGCGAATCCGGCTGATCCCAACCCGCCTGGATGTGAAGATGATTCCCCTAAATTAAGTACGTGCACTTGATTTTGTGTAACAGAAATTTCAATGAAATATTTATTTTATTTTGAAAAATTTATCGTACTATCTGTTCCGTTATATAGTTAATTGCTACAATTGCCCGTCTCTACGGAGTTACTCGACTGACAAGGGATACGAATCATCTGACGGTTGCGACGCGGATGATATCAAGAATAACACAATTGCTGCGAAAGTGTGCGACATGAAAATATGGGACAAACCGTGGACTTTTCTTGTTAAAGAAGGTCCAAAAGATGGTGAACCGGATCCAAACACTTCTCCCAAGTACAAAAACGTGACGGTTCCCAAAGGCAGTACATACGAAAGGGGCCCAGCGCCTCGAAACAAGAAAAAACCCGAAGACGCCAACGCATGCGACTTTAATGGATTCTATTACCACTGCTTCTGTAAAACAAATTTATGCAACAAAAAGCCTCCACCTTGTAAATGGTTGAAGGAAGCCAATCCTGAAGCGGAAGACGTCAAAGGATGTACTGAGGATTCTCCCTCCGCTGAGGATGATGACAATAGCAAGGATCCACCCAAAGAGGAGCCCAAATGTAAAAATTTTATATTAATGTACAAATTTAAATTCTCATTTATCATTTGTGATGAATAATGTGTTCTTTCATAAGTTTTATAAGTAATCTAAAACATATATCGTTTTAATGGCATGGAGGTGGAGGTTAGTCAACTGTGAGTCAAAGAAATAGACAATGGATGCCAATTTTCTTCCAAATTTTTCGTTTAATATGCAATACGTATCATAATATTAATGACCTCTCCAGGTTTGCATTATAAATTACACTAAAAATCAGACCAAAATATTGTGCAGCTCGTTTTGTTGACATACAGAATCGCCAAATTGTAACTTGTTGTAAAGATTTTCGTTTCATAAAATATACCAGGGATTATCCCGAAGTGACCACAGCTCCGAGGGTCGCCATTAATCAAAACTAAGTAATTCGGATGTGCTGATCACGAATATGAAGCCAGTTTGCTGTAAAACTGACATTTAATAATTATTTGGAACCATTTAAATTACGACAAACGCGCGCAATTGCACCTACGTATGTACGTATGCATGCATATCAACCAAGCACATCACCCGCTCTCTACTCTACGATGTTACGAGCAAAGGTAAATATAGTAGTAATGGGTTTAGTACGGGGAATCTAAAACGTAGTATCTAAGCGAGTTCTAAACTAACGATGTATTATCTAAACCATATCATACAATGCACCAAAGAGAATTTATATAAACCAGAATATATCTAAACAAGTTATGCATAATTTATCCAGGAGAATTTATATAATCAAAACATAATCCGGACAAACCATTTATAAATTTTTGTTATTAACAAATCCACACTTTGTCACAAAGATATTGGCCATTCATTCATATTAAACTTTTAGCGTAACATATTCCTCCCTAGTGGTTGCTAGACTACCCAATTATAACTTTTTCTTGCTTTGCTTCAGAATTGGACATGTACTATGCTATATACTGAACAAGCTCTAAATGAGATCAACCTGAATAGTTTACTTCACCATAATGTAGCCTGTTATCAGTTATCGCGCGGAACCCAATATTCGGGTTCTTATATTTTTTATACTTATATATTTGCCTAGTTTATTTTTGATACTCGGGATCCAATATTCTTGTCCCTCGCATCTATTATTCAATTCTTTTACAACAATAAGTTAACAGTAAAGATATTTTTTTTAATTATTTATTCAAAAACTTTGGTATACCGCGACAGATTTTCTACTTTGTTACTTGTTAAATTAAAAATAGTTAAAATATGGAAAAAAATTATAATAAAAATATGCCTAGGAACCCGAATAGTATTGGGTATCGCTTGCTAACTGAATATTCAATGTCACCTACCTACCTCGCCTATTCTGGTTTAGATAATATCTCGCTTATGTAAACTCTCCCTTTATATAACTTATTTTAGATAGACTCTCGCTTAGATAAACGGTGTTTTCGATACGACGTTTGATGTAAATTCTCGCTTATTTAACTTCTTTTTATATTCGCGGTATGCGACCCAGTAGTAATATCTATGTAATCCTACTCAAACTAACTGTTAAAGGAGGCCTATGCTATCCAAAAAATTCATGTGAAACAGCTAATATAGTGGAAAACCTTGTTTTAACTAGGATCGAATAGGATTCTCGCAACTAGTTTTCGCGCAACGGGGGTTACGTAATACAACGCATGTCTCAGTTTATTGAAGTACCGCACTGCTTAATGACCAGGCGGTAAAAAACAACACCTCACCGCGTACGGTACGACAATGTTGTATGAAGTATACTATGCACATCAAATGAATAGGTCACCTAATACAATACTCTCAAAGATGCTGCAATATTCCCGCAAGTATCGTCATGCGAGATGATGAGAAATTTCAATGGCTGGATTGATGTTGCATGGAAAAAAGCAAAACCTATACGGCTCTAAGCAACCCAGGTTTTTCGACGCAAAATGCTAGTGGCAAGGTTTCCACTGTATGAGCTAATTCAGTCGAGACCTATTGTAGCTAAAGTTTAGCAAGAATCCCGACCTTGTTATGTACCCGACTGAACTAGATAGTTATAGCTAGGTCTAGTTGCTAGAACTAGCAAAACCGACTGGGTTCCAGCCCAGAACTTAAAATTAAGTGAAATATTTTTTAAGTGTCTCGACATTATAGAATTATCATTATGTTTATGTTTAGAATCATTAAGATGCTCTTGCTTACCAGTGGTTGTGTCTCCGGACTCCGATAACATATTTGACACGCTATTTTGCAGTACACCAGAGTCTTCAACCCTCTGGTTTTTCTGAAATAGGTTTCTAAATCCTGAGTATGTTATGCCCTGCATTATTATGTTTGAAAAACACTGTTGCAAATATGAAATAAGTGAAAAATTTTGACATTCAATCTCCTGCTCAGAGAAAACATTTGAGATATTATGAGATATTCTGTCTGAATTAGGAGAAACTGTTCCACCAGAGATAGTAACAAAACTTGTCTCAATACTACAATTTTGAGACTGATGGTTAGATTGATCATAGTCTGGAATCGTGCCTAGTTGACTCTCCATGAAAGTGCGAACTGAGACGTCAATATTTGCCTGCTCTGGTTCTAACTGTGTTACAAGCCTACCTGTGTCTGACATTTTTATCAAATGTATGTACGCAGATTTGTTGTAGTTTTAAGTGTTGTCAAGGTCAATTTAAAAAGAGAATAAATTTTTATTTTTGACTTTAAAAAGAATTTATTATTGTATAAAATCTGTGCACGACAGTGCTTTGGTCAGATTTTATGGAAAGGCAGAAAATTTATATCCAAATTATTTATCATAAATTAGTTATGTGGGTTTATTGTGGCTTCTTTACTGGTAACACAAAAAAGTCGAACTTTTTATTCTGCTTTATATCAATGTTAGTCGTACGAAAGCTAATTACAAACTAACCTAAATGCTCATTCGGCAGCGAAACATTTACCCCTATGTGGTAAAAAAGTATGTTGGCCGTTTGGACTTGCATTACAAACACTGAGTTTTTGAAATGAATAAAAGTCCCCCACGGTTTCTTATTTGGTTGGTTGAGTCATTTCCGAACAGAAAACTGGATTACAAAAATACAATGTGTGGGTGGGTATACTCTATTTTGTTTTTTAACTGTACTACTTGTATTAAAAATGAACTTTGGTAAAATTTAAGGTAGGACCAGACGCCTTTACTGATATAGAACTTGCTCAATCCATCCATCCTGGTGATTAGGAATGTCAATTTTCGTATTTATTGTTTAGTTTGTTGGCGATGGTAAATTGACCAATGACCACCGCTGTAAGCCACAGTTGAAAGTTAATCTAGTTCAAAGTTGACTTACCCACAGAATTACCTATACGGTATCTGTGAAAGCCATAGCTCCTTTCAAAAAGTCAATGATAAACAAATGGGTCTTTTGCTATAGAACTGGCGAGTGTCATTAAGATGCAATTAGACATGTTTCTGTATAACTCTTTTCCCTTCTATTCAAACAGGAAAGGCACCGTTAACCGGTGAGGAGATTTGAGCGAAACAATTTTTAAAATTTTCGCCTAAAACAGCGAAAGGGTTTTTAATCCGGGTCAAACTTGCCTCAACGTTATAAACATCCATTATCAGTATGTACACGTATTTTCTGACTTACATATGACGTGCTTAACCTTCGAATAAGCCTCTTTAAGTGGCAGAAACAAAGTTTCGAAAATTATTTTCTACCAAAAATTGTTGTGCAGTTAGCCGAACGACCGGACGCGACAGAACATATCCATCGTCTGGCAATCAATATAAGTTCATAAATATACGTATTTGCTTTGCTGGCGGCTTCCTGTTTTGTGGGCTACTACTAAGAGCTCACTTTCGTGACGCACTTTTCGTTATATAACTTTTAATATCAACAACGTAAAAGGCGCCATTATTGCATGCATGCACTAACTACACTTTTAAACTCCTATCATTTAAAATAAGTCTGCACGTTAGAATTAAATGAATTGTTGCGGAGATAAAAAAGTCAGAAAGAAACTTTAGTCGTATAATACAATCAAAAAATATGTATACTTCATACTATTTTATCTAACTTACAATATTGCTCTACAGGAACGTCGGCAATGTTTGGACACAATGGCACAGCTGGATGGTTGTTTGGAAAGCAATGTCAAAATTAATTGGAATATTTTGTATATATGCACCAAAATTACAAACATTATTTTTTGTGTAATGCATTAGACAATAATATCTTAGACATGCAAATCAGCATGATAAAATTAAAAAAAGGATTTTTTTAAACTTTCAAATTTTTACTGTGAAGCTAAGCCTACTCACCATAAGTGGCATCCCAAGGTATGTTCACCATCACCGTGTTAAAAAGTGCAATATTGCCACAGTTTTTGTTCAAGTTTAATGGCATTTATTACATATGCTTTCTAGTTCCATTCTCTTTTCTAGACGTTTTAATGCACAGTAAGACCACTTTGAAATGGAAAAATTTATGTTAGTTTATTTGCCATTGCGTGCTGTTGAACGTTTTCCAAAAAGTTCATTGGTTAAAGCATTGGCTGCGAAATGTATTTTCCGCAGGAGGATTTGAATCCCATTTCTGTTTAACCCGATAATATTAGGAAATGATGTTCCTGATTAGATCCAACCTACCGAAATTTAACTTTTGCATATGTGTCTTTTAAATAACCGTTTCAAAAGAATAAATTTATGTATAGAAAAGGTTTAGCTTGACATGATTATTTAAAATAAGAAGGGAGAAAAGGCCTTTGTACGAAGCCGAAAGCTTTTTTTATCATGCTAATTTGAAATTTCAAATTTTAGCACTGACATGAGCAAAACTGGAAATGGTAATCTTTTTACCTGCTTTATCACATTTTCATTTTTTCCACATCCATCAAATAAATTTTATAGATGACAGAATTTTTAATTTCAGTGGAACTGGTTAATCGTAGTACTCGTTCTTGCGTTCAAATTCCTGTAAATAAGAGTCACGTATCGTTAGTGGCAACCACATATTTAAATTTTTGATATGCCACGGAACAAAAATTCACCTTATCTTCAAAATCGCGCGTACAAGTGCAATCATTTTATGAGTGAATTTTCAGTACGGTAGGTTTAAATCAATTAAAGCACTGACCCTGCGTTCTTAATAAATACATATTCACATTTTCAGGAATATTATCGGTTCATACCATTGATTAAATAACGCATTAACTTTAATGCTGTCGAGTGTTACTTTGAAAATACTTCTAGATGTAAACACTACGCATACAATATATCAATACACAAACTCAAACTTGATCTTGTTGTAGTGAATCATTATCATTGTTGTAAACGTTTTTCCAATCAAAATAATTTAAAACACTAAAGACTATAAGTACACAATATTATCACTCAGTATGAACATAATGGTAACTTGACTTGAAAAATGAAAACAGTGTTTCCATTTTCTATGTTTTCTTATTGAGTTAAAACATAATTTTACTAAATGACTTCGAATTTCAGAAGGGGATTTTGATATGATACACCTCACTTGCGGAGCTCAAGAAAGGAATTGACCCCCCTTTCTTCTGTTCCGCAGCCTATGTGTAAAATGTTGGAATTTCTTTTGCATGCTTTGTGCTGCCAATCTTTGAAGCCATCCAGTAGATTTTTGACATTTTGGTTAAATTTAAGGTGTATGTTCGCTAAGCAGCCCCATAAATATATCATCTTACAATATAGCTTTGTTTCACAATACAGAGCAGTATATACATACATCACATTATGATTAATGTTTTTGTACTAGGATGCTTACATAATTTAATATGCCAAAAATTAGTGGTGGCGTACAGTGCCATTAATATTAACAAATATAGTTAAAACGCACGTAGTCTTGAACTAATAATGTGTGTTCATTTCATAAGCATGAAAAGTTTTTCAATAAGTAAATTCATGAAGAGTAAATCATTATCAATACGTATGTATAATGTTTACCTACAAAACTCAATTTCTGTGAGTGTGTTCCCTAACTTCTTCAAAACATCTGAACCGATTGCCTGACTCACGAAGTAAATTCTTCTTCCATTAGGTATTTACCAAATATGAATGATTATAATTATGAGCAAATCACTGACCATTTGTAAGTAAGAAAATATCTTTATCTTCATGTATAAAGTCATTGACTATAGCAACAGAACACTTTAAAACTGTTGAGCTTGTGTGTTTTTATGTCGAAAGTAAGCCTCGCTTTAACAAAAAAAAATGAAATCTGTACACTAGTATGACATCAATGCAAACCAAAGTGCGCTGACCATGACACTTCGTTTATTACGTAGCTGAAAGCTTTTTCAGCTAGTATTGACTTTAGCGTGTTTGTCTGTGTGTCTGTCCGTCCGTCTGTCAGTGTGTCTGTCATCACTCTAGAGGCCAGACGCTTTAGCCGATTTGGCTCAAATTCGGCACAGAGGTGCCTTAGGTTTGTGGCATCTCTGAAGTGCAATTTCAGCAAATTTGGTTGACCCCAGGGGTCATTTTGGGTGTCAAAAATTAAACTTTAGCCAAATTAGCTCAAATTTTGTAAACCGATACCTTTACCGATAATTTTTTCCACCGGAAAGTTCATTACTTGGTATTGGTACTCTCTTGATTTCACTAATCTTTGTGTTTCACAAAAGCATTAGCAAAAAAGCATTATTAAAAAATTTCGCCAATATACATTATCGCGTCAATAGTGAATCAAAAAGTTGGTCCGTAGTTTTGCAGCAACAAGCAGCAAGCAAGATACGAGAAAGTAATGACATTGGCGTATTTGTCCACGTGTACAACTTTATATTCTTCTCTGCATTCACAATACACAAACAGGATTCATGCAGACTGGAGCGAAAGCGACAGGAGCAACAGGTCCATGCATGTAAAAATGCCACGTTCTTACCTAGTAGAAAAACAAATATGTATTATAACAAAATTCCCATCATGTAACAACTAATCTTAACTTTACTTTAGTCTCACATCGTAAGCTTTATGCTAAAACTAAACCGGCATAGTAAGAAATACATGTGCATGTGCCTCTCTGTCATTACCATTTGGCTTGCTTTATTAACGTAGTAATGTATGGACAAAGAGTATCATCTTGCTCCGGTGTGGATTCTCTGGAGGCGGATTCTCATTTTGATAATAATATACAAAAACAACCAAAACAAAACAAATCAATACTCTTCAAGAAACTTGAACAACAGGTGGCTACATGAGAACCAAATGTACTAACTAACTAAATGCAGA